>KZ505882.1:505878-520888 GCA_002844005.1 Limosa lapponica baueri | reverse complement strand
CTGTCAGCTACAGCTACAGAGAAAATAAACAGCTCTTCAAGTTCTAGAGTGGCAAAGTCCTGCAAAAGGAGAGAGGACCTGCTATAATACTGTCTTTTTGAAGTATTTCAGAAAATCATGTGAAAACACATTGTATTTTAGCTGTGTTAAGTAAAAACATACTGCACTTCCATATAATTAACAAAGCTAAAGTGAATTCATATATTCTTTCCTTATAGGTGGGATCCCCACCTTTGCAGTGCAAAGTTTAATTTATGCTGGATCCTAATTTATGCTGATTTCTTCTAGCTCAGTCTGCATCCACATGATACAATCCACATGGATCTGAAATAAAATCGATGTTCATGAGGATTTCTTTCCTCAAAGGTTTTAATTAAATAAAAGTATACTCTTCACCAACATTTTTTGAACTTATTTTTCAGATTTTTAAACATTAATTTTTTCTGTTTTCTTTCTGAAGTCATTTGACTAAATAGAAAAAATAATGTATATATGTTGAACTATATTATTATTATTTGTTTATTTTTTAATAGAAAGAACATATTAATTTGATTTAAAATTTTCACTTTGAGATTAGTTTTGCATTTTTATTCCTACTAGCAGTTTCCCCTGAAAATACCACTTTTGACAAGAAATCTTTCTATGCAAAAGATTTCCAGTAAGATCGCCATAATTCTTTACTGAAAAGCATGGATAAGCAGCTTATTGTGGTTCACTAGGGTCTTTTTGCTAGTTTTGCTCTTTTAAGCAGCAAAAAGGAAACTGCAGACTAAACTATACCAACTTTTTAATTCTTGCTTGTGAGACATTTTTCAATCCCTGCAAAGACGTTTTGTTCCATATAAAGTAAGTAAAACTGGAAGAGTTAACTTCCACAGCATTGAGAGACTTTAATTGTATTAGCTGCTGACAGGAGGATAATATTTTTAAGTAACATAAAATCAGCTCACTGATTGACAGAGCACACATACAACAAAGGAAATGTAAGAAAAATTCAAAGTAGAGGAAGTCATAACATTCAAGCAAGCCAAGAGGATTTTTTTTTCTTAATAATCATCAAAAATACAGGCAACTGAAGTCTAAAAAGCAAAACTATAGCAAAGAAAGCACCATGGAACATATTTTAATGGGATTTTTTTTTCATCTCTTCATTCTTTTCATTTGCAATAGCAGAGTTATACCCAATACTTTCTCTCCCAGGAGGAAAGAAATGGAAGTATTTTAATTTATGTCAGTTTGTCTAGCTTTGTCCTCACAGGAGGTAATGGGTATGAATAGCAAATAATTTGTATCTTTGTTTCAGAAACAGACTTACATTCAATACAGTTCTGAAACATGTGCCATGTTCTCGTAAGTATATCAGACCCCCAAAAGTACAAGGATACCTTGAAATCATATAGTGCAGGAATATTTTTGCTGTTCTTACTTGCCATCTCTTTTTTCAGCCTCTAAAACTCTGAGATCTAGAAAGACAGTTGTAAATGAAAGCAGAACTAAAACATTATTATCATCACAAATCCATAGGTCATAAATAAAATGCCAGGTGTCACCAGACTAATGAAAACTGCAAGACTTGAAAGTTCTGATTTAGAGCAGTCAAAGGAGCAACATATTTTGTCATCTGTAGTCAAGAAAACCTGCCTCCTTGAACTGGATGCTTAAGAAGACTTCCCCCAGTCGTTATTGTACACTAATCCCAAGGCTATTTACAGTCTGTCTCTGCTCAATAAAATGCTGAGGTTGCATTTTCTATGCATAAGACTGAAGTTTATGTTCAGGATCATCAGCTCAGCAGGCTGAGAGTGGTGCAGGCTGCAACATCTTAGGAATGGCAATATCCATGCTTTTCCTTAGTTTACCTTGCTTTTTATATGCCCTTCAGCACACAGACCAGGGCTGAATTCATGGAAATGGACTTGTGCAGATTTCCCAAGCAACATCAGAATATAATTTTGTTAGGGGAACACTTTCACTTACTGAGGATAATATGATTTGTGTATAGCCTTTGTCTATCTTTTGGCCTCATTTAAGATATCAGACAATGTTATACATTGACACAGTAAAATGCAATATGGAGATTAGATTCATGAACAAGAGCTTAACAGTTTGGTAAAGAGAAATGATGTTGGACAGCACTGTGAGGAGATGCAGTCTCAGGTCATGACCACCGTGTGGCTGGATGACTGCAGAAGCCCACACCAACTCACCAGGTTTAATGTAAGTATTCAGCTTCCAGTTATGAAGTCAAGTAAAATAAGCCCATTGACAAGTGGAGACAAAAGGGAAGAGTATAGCCTTAAACCAGGGAGAGTATTTTCAATATTTTTGCAATAACAAGCTGAACAGAAGATAGTACGAGCTAGCAGTTGTTGTTTGTGCCAACGCAGATGATCCCTTGAACAAGGAAACGGAGAATTCTTTACCCCTAGTGTTTCAGGGACTCTGACCCTGAGGAAGTCACGAAATGAAATTTCAAGGGACCAGTCTGTTTATATAACTCCTACTTTTACTTGTTCTGGCTTAAGTAAATCATACTTCTACTACTTCAGTTGCATTTAGAAAGGGCAAGAATGACTAGGAAGTGTAGAAAATGCCTGTCACATTCTCATAAATCAATATAAACAATTTGGTAAAGAGTAAGGATTGGTAGTTTACATTAGGTCACTGAAACCTTGCTGACTTTTTTTCGGAATTTAAGCAGTTTCAAGAAACTGTTTGTTAAAATAAAGCAATATTATAGATCCAGCTTGTATGACACTTCATGGCCATGAATGGAGAGCTGGGATTAAAATGGTTTCCATCCTGAGTCAGCCTTAAAATAAATGGGAACATTTCAACAAATTGATTTGGGTTGCCAATAATTCTCTGTAGTCCATTCTATTTTTTGCAGCTATATGTGTTTGAATAAGACCTTTTCCAGAACAGATTTTGTTTTGGCTTTATCCTCCTTGATCCTTCCACACACTATATTGATTAGCATGGCTTTTTCAGCCTCTGCTTTGTACTGCTGTTTTTGTGCATCTTGTTACTTTAGCATATACTTTCAGCAGTACTTTAAGTTAGTTTACCTCCTGCATTTTACCTTGTATCCAAAAAGTTATCCTTTACCTTATGATCAATTTTGGACATAGTGTTCATTAGGATGCATTGACTAGAAATAAATAACTGACATTTCTGTTTCTTAAGAATCTGCATTTCTTTATTTACCATGTTATTTTAAGATACTTTCAGAAGCTAGTGATTTTTTTCACATATTCTCTTGGTTCATAGAGCATAGCATTTGGCACAACTGGATGGGAAGGGGAAGGTATTTTACTTCTTAAGTTTCCAAACAGAATCATAGAGGACGTTTTACTCTATGTAAGGATAGTTTGCCAATGTCTGGGGAAATATTTTTTGAGTGTGTGCTCTTGAAGATTGTTGTTATCTTGATTGTGATTCTTCATATGAGAATCTACTGTTTCTGCTTTCTTAACCAGCTTTGATTTCCTTACTTGACTGGAAGGTGCTTGACACCTTTACTTCAAGGTGTCGATATAATTGATAGGTCCTGTTCCCAGGCAGTCAGGGAAGACAATGTCCCTGTGTTAAAGTATCTCCTGTTGACTGCAGATATGAGCTCTCAGACAAAAAGTTCAAAGAACTTTAATTAACAAGACTTTCACAGTTACAGAGAAAAGGAATTTTACTTACCATTTTAAATGCATAATGCAAAGAAGAAATAAAGAACAGTTAAGTGCAGCTAAGACACAAAGAGTAAGATTCAGTTTCAGATTAAGATACCCTTATTTATCATGTATGTGTTGACATGTGAACTGGGCATCTAATGCTACCGCGTACTATCCTGACCAGTTGTGCTATGGCAAAAGAGAACATTGCATGACACATAGCCAACAGTCATGTGGGCAGCTGGAGGGATGGGGATAGAAGGAAGGAAAAAGAGAAGATATTTAAGTGATTTGCTAGAGTCTTTGATGAGATGAATGCAGTCTGTTTTCTCAGGATGGGGTATGAGTGCATTAACCAAGCAACTGCCCCTTTTGCTCCTGCAATTTGCTGTCTCTTTCCTTTACTCATATGCCTCTGCTTCTGCTCCAAATAAAGCATGACTCCAACAGATTCCTTCCCTTTGCAATTCTGATTCAGCCTCAGGATAAACTGGGAGATTGCTGGACACAGTGGAAAAATTAAGTCATGAACTCCATACATTGCAAATTCATACAGACTATGAGAAGGATGATTTGAAAGGAAGGGGGATTAAGATAGTATGTATAACATTAATTCTGGTGTTCTGTACATGCTATGTTCTCACTAGTAATTTTAACTTAGTTTGGCTCATTGCAGTTAATCAGTGAAAAAAAATACACTGCAAAACAGCACTCTGTAATATTTGAGTGGCAGCAAAATAACCACATGGGGTTAGCAGAAGATTCCTTGCCAGATCCCTGCCACTTCAAATAAATGAGTAGGAACAGCAGCAGGGGAATGTCACCTACTACACCAGTGAGGCTTTCCTTGGGCTTTACAGGTGGTTGTTACTAGTGGAGGAAGTAAAAAAAGGCAGAAGTCATGGGGTTTGTTAGAAGCTCTTGAATGAATGTGATTTTGTGGACAAAGAGCCTTCTGTCTATTTTATTCAAGCTTGATCCTTTTGTGGTGCATCCCTTTTACTTGGCTAGATACTACCAGGTCCTATATCATGAGTCCTTGGGTGTTTTCCTAGCTTATTTTCCAGTTATTACATACCCGTTTCTCACATTTATTTCCATTTTTTTCCCCACTCCCTATACTTCTGGTTCTATTGGTTCCTTCATTTTGTCATTTCCTTTTCTCCTTGCTGCCTATTCTAGTTTATTTACTATCAGTCTCATTCTGCCCCCACAATCTGATTTTTCTTCAGAGCTGTCTTTGTATCTACATATTTTCACTGCTCTACTGCATTCTGGTCCATTCTGAAATCTTGTTCAGTTCTCACCACTACCACCTGATTATTGTCAATCATTTCTCCAACTGATGTTAAGATTCCCCATTTACCTTATTGTCTATCAGGTCCCTGAGATCAAAGACCCAGTTCTACTTCCTTACCCTGTCTCTTTTCTACACAGTTATTTGCTCTGTCTCCAAGTACTTTTATAGCATACTTCTGGTCTTCTCACATGTCTTTTCCAGCTGCCATTTTGTCATTTTGTCTCTGCCCTTCAGGTATGGTCTTGTTCCCTCTATTTCAATTTCCACTTAATAACAGAGTTTATTTTTTGTTATTTCAGCAAAGCAAATCAGTGCTACTTTGCTCCAAATAATGACAACATTGGAAGACCACAGAAAATATCACCACCATATTGCAGTAAGAATAAATCAACATACTTTCCTAAGCCTCATTCTTTGGAATAGTTTTTTCAGCTGAAACTTTCAGATGGAGATAATTTTAATTTTTGGAGGAAAATTGAAGACAAAATTGGATGTTTGGCAAAGCTATAAGCAAACCATTTAAAAAAAATTTTAACTAGGTAAAACAGACTTACGTGGAGAAGTTATAATTTCTTCCCCACCTGCTCAGTCATAGATTGTGCAGGGGTTCTTCACCCCCATAGCATGGGTCTTCTGACCCCAGCTCCATCACCACAATGCAGAGAAGTGATGAGTTCCCAGCAGGGCACTGTAAGGTCTCTTGTGTTCCAACAGCGCATCATGACAGATATAGGAATCTGGAGAAGAAATTGCAGTAACATCGAAAGGGGGACATTGTAGTAACAGTGTGGTTATGCCTGCACCTGAAGTAGTAGCAGAAAAAAATGATAGCTCTGGATATAATAAAATAAAGTATGAGTGTTAACAGTAAATAGCAAATATGAAGGGAATATTTATTTTATTCATTGATTATTTTTTCTTATCTTATAGAAGGTTGTTATGTTAATGTCACTGTATCATTGCCCATGAGATCTGTACACAGTGTGACTCTTGGATATATGTCTTTGGTTAAGTTTGTTTTGCAGTACTTATTTTATTTCAGAGGTTTTAATTGAATTTGTTGGTTACTACCTTATACTACACAAACAGATGGTATGACACATTGTTTTTCACAAACACCTCTTTCATTCCAGAAAAGCAGACTGTTCTGTGTTTCTGAAATTTCAGTTAATCCTGTACAGTTTCTGTGGATAAAGTGGTAATACAGTAATATCTGTGTATGAATGCTATACAAATGACAGTTTCTCTCTCCAGAATCCTCATCTATTACTCATTTTCTTTTTGCAAATGAACATTTCACTGCTGGCAGGTAAGCCACCTTCTCTCCATCTCTGGTGGACTGGAAAAACCTTCTACTCCTTTTAGCTTAATTTTCCCTTTACTTCTGAAATATAAATGAGAAATAAAGTTTTCTTCTTTCCTATACTTATATTTTTATTCCCCTAATCCTGACACTGGACACTGTCATTGTTTTATTACCTCAGGGAAGTTGTATGGATTTTTTGGTTTTAGGGTTATATGGGGTTTATTTTGGTCAGATTTTTTCTATGAAGCACAAAGAGGGAAAAGAAATGGTTACTGCAATAGCAACATTAAAATTTTATATCAATGACCAGAGACTTTTCTTAACAGATTTGCTACTATGGCTGGGATTTTGATTAACTACTCTGTTTTTTTAATTCATCTGCATCTATATTTCAGAAAAATAATTTGCAAGGTTCTATTGACTCTCCCCACAGTGTCCATGAACACTGTGTCCATGAGAAAATTATTCTCTGCTTGATTTTCAACTCTGTTTTTGTTTATCCCTCAGAAGCAAGCTTCACACACGACAGAATGGCAGATAGAGCATGTGGCAGACAGCTAATGACTCATAATGACAGACTCATAAACAAGCTAATGCATGGTAGGCAGAGTTTTTTTCTTCCAGAGCACCCTACCAGAGACATGCCCTTCTCTGTCCTTTTTGTTTTGTTGGGGTTATGTGTACAAAGTAGAGGAAAGATACTTACACACTTAGTTTTTGAAACATTTCCTTCGATTTTAAATGAACATGATACCTGGCATATTTGATAAAGAAAATAAAACAGTGCTTCTGAAGTGTGAAGCCTCCCCTCCATCTGGAGTTTTTGGTGGTGGTGGAATAAACCAGCAGGAGAAATGGATCTCAGCCCTGCACAGACAGATCTGTGACAACCACAGGCTCCCTTTGCATTTCTTTTGGAAGGAAGAGCATAGCTGCAAGAACATCTCACAGCTGTTGCACAAATATATATTACAGAACGATCTGCAGCTAACAAGTCCTAGTAATTCACGGACCTATAGATGCATTGAACCAGCACTGCTCTGCATAGTGGGTGGAAGAACTATCGAATACATTTGTTTTCTGTCTACTGACTATATTATTGTATATCATACAGCATTAAATAGTTTGTGGCTGAGTACCAGACAGGAAGGCTGCCTATTTGCTTTGTGCTGCCTGCTGCAATCTGGAGTCCTCAAAAGGAAGGAAAAATTACACCTCCCTAGGGTGTGATCACTTTGGTACAAGCTTAATGGGCATTGGAAAGCAGCACCAGAGGAAAAAGTGTGCCCAGCACAGGTAGAGTCATTAGCAAGAGAGATTTGTTTTATTTTAGTCTGTCTCCTCAGCAGAATTGATTGTTCTGTCTTTAAAACTTACTTTATCCTTTTGTGCTTGTGTTCTAGTAAAACATAAGTTTAGATATTAAGAACACAATTTTATTAGGTTTAGTGTGTTCATTTTAATGAAAAGCTGCAGGTATACCCACCTCAAAGCTTTGGCTCATTCAGGGTCCTCTCAAAGAAAGTTGTCTGGGTACAAAGAGCAAGGAAGCTTTTAATCAGTGATGCAAGGACTTGTTTTTTCTGATAAAGTGCTAGATACTGATAACTGGATCGATGGGCTTTCTTGGCATGTTGTTTCCTTCAGTAGAGCTAATATCAGTAGCTGTCATTCAGAGGAACAGATGGAAGTTTGAGGATGGCTTTTGCAAATAAACTCCTCACTAAATTAATCAAGTTGAGACTCAACATCAAGTAACATAAATTCATGAGATTTGAGGTGAAAATATCCATGATCATACAAAAATATAATTTAATAAAGAGACCTAAATGGCACAAATGATTAATGTAGATGTGTCCAAACACCTTTTTATCTCTTTGAGCAAGAGGTATTATAGAATACACTGCCAGTTTTCCTGTTCTTTGTATGTGGAGTATACAAGGGAGAGCCAGATGCTTTATCATATTCTTTTGCTGAGAGCCAAAGCTTTACAGAATTAAACATTCAATGTCATGACAATAACCTTTGAGCTACTCTTTTTTTTTTTTTTTTTTGTCCCCTGAATGGAGCAGTTGATCCTGAATAAATAGTATCAGTTCTGTCTTCCTTCATTGGTGTTCTGACTGCAAATAAAAGATGCTGAACTTCCTAGCAAAAGCCTTGAAGATGAAAATGTGCTAAGCTAGTGAAAAGACCAATTTGGAGGAATAAGAAAATTGAATCAGGGCTACAGACAAAGGGAAAGAAAGGCTGTTTTTTCTGGCTATGCATGCGGGGAAGTCAAATTCATTGGAGATGAATGTGAAAGACAGTAGAGAAAGAGGGAGGAGTTGAATGGGGACAGAGGATTGTAATAGAAAATGGGAGAGGAAACAACTGTGCACAGTGCTGTTCAGCAGGGAAGGAAGGTGTGGGCAAAAATTAAAAACATAAAAAAACCAGCAGAAACAGGAGACAAATAGTCAAAAAACTCTACCCAAAATTATGATCCAGATATAGAGCATGAGAAAAAGAGCAGGCTCAATAAACAACATCAGCTGAAGAGACAAGGAAAAGTACCAAAACATTTGGACGCCAGAAGATGAGAGGGAGCAGGACAGAAAGTGGTGGTGGTGGGCATGTCGTGGCCATTTTAGAGATATCAAGAAGGAAGGAGAGGAAGGACAGAGAAACGGGGAAGAGCTTCTGAGAGGTGATGGGAAGGAAGAGGGAGTAATATGTGTGTGGATGATACACAAGATGGGGAAAGAAGAGAGCATCACAGTTGTGACAGATCTCACCAGAAGTATGAAAAGGATGACAGACTTGTTTATGGGAGTCGAAATGTGTGTGCATGGGGTGGGGAAAAAGGGGATAGTCCTGGGAAAGGAAGAAAGCAAAGCTGGAAACAGTCCAACCTGGAAAGGGAAGCAATCAAGTTAGTGAGAAGGAAGTAAGTATAAGGATATAATGCAGAAGAGGGTTGTGGTGAGTGGCAGGTGATATGAGATGGAAAACCAAAGGAAGTATGTGAAAAATGCTGTGAAAATACAGCTGTATTACTTTACCACACAAGCTTGCACTATCTCAAACTGCAATGGATGAGGAGAAAGATGAAAAGTTAAGTTGGAGAACAGTAACGTGTGCAGGGTAGTGTCCTTCTGCTCTCTCAGATACCACCCCACAACTCAGGAAAATCCTATTCCACCATCACTGCTACCAATATCCTTAATCTCAGAGGACATTTCATGGTTGAATAGCCTTATTTGCCTTAGAAAAGCCAATGTAGAAGTCAATAAGTACGGTAAGACTTTTTCTGCCAGTGATGGACAAATTTTTTCTTAGTGCCAGTTTGCATTTATAAAAGAATAGGAGACATTAAGCCTCTGTCTACTTGCTTTTCTGTAAAGAGAAAAATGATGTGCTTTAAAAGGACACCTTAGAACACTACACACTTGAACTCCCATCTGTGTTTTGGAGTACAGTATTTGCAACTGTCACTCTTCCACCTTCCATACCTCTGTCGCTTTCTGCTCCATCATATTAGCATTTTAACAATGTACATTGACATTTTAAAAAAATTCAGCTTTCATGCTGCTCTTTAATTTACACAGAGCAGACAGGGATGGGGATTAAACTGCAGTATGCATCCTCACAGAGTTTTCTTTCCTATGAAACAGTCTACACTTGCATGAAAACAATACAAATCAACCCCCTAATAAACCAGAAAATCATCCCTGGAGCTGGTAGTGCTATTCTCTCCTGGGGCTTACTTGATTAGTGCCAATATCTCCGTATGTCTGAGTGTACCTGTATAAAAGCCTATATATGATAGACTCTATGATATTTTTTAAAGAGAGAATTACCATAGCTCTGGCCTAATATTGTTTACAAATCAGCATGCTGTGACACTAAATATCGTTATATTACCTTGATTACTCTGTAGGACCTAAGGTCAGAAAAATAAGAACCAAATAATGCTCTTAAAGGTAAAATATTATCACTTTATTCTCAATTTATTTAAAACTCCTTTTGTGGAGCAGATCAGGTGAAACACAGTGTAAAGTCAGATTGAAATAGTACATGTTCAGCATGTAGAAGGATCAGAGCCACCCACATTAGCCTACTGAAATTCTGAATAAAAATATTTTGCACCATTAAGCTAAACTCACAATATTAAATAAATATAAAGACAGAAGAAAAAGTTAGACCTGTATAGCTATTCAAATTTTGCCTGCTGTTACACTGAAAAACTTAATACTGTCTCTTAGGAAACAGTCCCACAGTTTTCCATTTGTAAGCATAAAACTACTTTAACAAATTCGTTACTTATTCAGAATTTGAGGCTGCTGAGGCAGCAGGAGCTTATGCACCCAGGGCAGCAGTTCTATGGGATATTAGTCAAGTCTGTTACTAGGTGTAACAATAACACCATGTGAAGTGAGGCAGGAAGACTGCCTTTTCTGTACTTTTGGTGTATGCATCCATACCTCTAACAGAGATGAGAGGAACCTGCTTTCTCCCACAGAATAATAGGGTTTGAAAAACATTAATAACAAAAACTTTTAAGGAATGGCAAGCTCAGGCTTTGTAATACTGGCTTCCTTGTGAACATGCATATGCTGACATTCTCTACCTGTATGTATGGGTGAATGACCAATACATATAGACTGTTTCAGATACGGAAACATCTAGGTTTCCTTAGTTCAATCTAAGCATGTATTAGCAAGTCCTAAAGCAAATCAGGTGTGAGTTTGAGCACAGTCACTTTGTAAGTATTATTAATGCTATTATCACTAAGTTATACATCCAAAGATGAAAAAAGCCACACACACACAAGACAACCAACCCAAACCTCTCAGTGGATTTAGATTATCTCCTCAGAAACAATTGAAGTCTTTGAATTAAGTCTGAGGAATTGAAGCCTGATATTCATATACCATTTGGGGCAAAACTTCATCTGGTTCAAATATAAAAGAGCTCATCAGAACACATGGGAGTTTTCCATTGGAGAGTGGCTTTCCATTGGATGGTGACTTTACCAATAACATCTGTCAGCTCCCTCATCACTCATGGGTGTATGTATTTGGAGGCAGCTAAGGAACATTTGTCACTGCTCTGTTTGGCTTGGCTTATTCCTCAGTTGGATGTGATGGTGTGAACATTGCCATTTTGGAGCTCCCTCCCCAAGTCCTTCAGCTTAAAGCCCACCCCACCAAGTTGGCCAGCCTGCTGCCAAAAATTCCCTTGCCTCTTCTAGACATGTGGATTCTATCCCTTCCTAACAAGTTATAGTCATCAAAGAATGTACCATTGTCATAAAAGCCAAAGCTCTCGTGAAAGCACCAGCCATGTAGCCAGATATGCATTTTTCATATATTTATGGCTTCCCCCGTTCCTCTAACTGGTACAATGGAGAAAAAGCTAACTTGGGCACCAATGTTTTTCACTTGCACCCCCAGGGCTTTATACTCTTCCCTAATTCTCCCCAGGATCTGGCTTGTGGTGTCATTCATGCCCACATGAAAGAGTAACAATGGATAGTAGTCCGTACTCTTGACAAGTTGTGGCACCCTCTCAGACCTTAGATCCCAGAAGGCAGCATACCCCTTGTGACTCCCTGTCAGGTCAGCAGATGGGTGCCTCAGTGTCCTTTAACAGAGTCACCCGCTACTAGCACTCATTGTTTTTTCTACAGTATCCTCTGTGTGCTGTTGGTAGTTTCCCTGTGCAGATTTTGCTTGTGGGTGTCTATAGCTGTTAAAGCTTCATATCTGTTTATGGTTGTGATGCTGGAGTTTGGAGACTGAAGTGGAGTCCTGCTTTTGTGGTCACCAGAGCCCAAGGCGCCTCATTCTCAGTGGTGTCCGCTACAGGAACATTGTTATGAAATCACCTATCTATCTCCATCCTATATTGTGGAATCCAGCTGGAAGCCAGGCCTGAACCAATTACTTTGTTTCTCCATATCTGCCACTGTCCATGGTGTCATAGCTGTTACTCTTTTTTTTTTTTTTCCCCACATCTTACTTACTGACTCTATGTTTGTAGTAGGGCTCAAGCAAAACAGGTACAGTTCATGGAAAAAAAAATGAGGTTTCAGCATTTGTTTCCATTCTACACTGGAGCAAAAGACTTCTGTACCTTTTTAAATTTTTCATGGGAAGGGGGATCAAGTCTGTCTCAGAGTAGCTAATAACTTCATACCTAGAGAATCACTTGTCTTGCTGACTCAGAGCATTCTCTGATACCGAACAGAGATCTAAACCTGCATTTTCTGTAAAGCACTCATCAAATAGCCACTTGCAGTAGATTTTGTCCTTGACCTGAACTCTCATCTTTGACTTCAAAAACCTGATGAAAGAATCTATCAACAACAACAACAGTTTTCCAAGAAATGTTCCTATTTCACTCAACTGAAATTTCCAGTTTCATGTAGTATAGGGAAAAAAAAAAGAGAGAGTTTTCCCACAAGACATAATGCAGAAGTAAAGAAGGTTTTGCTAGGGCTAAAATGTAAGAAGTATTGCATTAGATAGGTTGTTATTTGCAATTTTGAAGTCCAAGATCTGGCCAGTAAAACTGCAGTTTTTAATAGTACTCCATACTTCAAGATGCTGAGCCTTTGAATGAATATAAAAAGTTATTTTATATTCTTCATTTCTCTTCTAATAAAATCTGTAGTTGCATAGCAATATATTTCAGCTTCAAAATACTTGCCTGAATTTTTCATGAACTTTTCTACTGATGTAACCTCAAGAGCAACTTTCTTCTTGTCTTACTGCTTTGCTTTCAGCAGCCTCCTCTCCAATTTAGTTTTGCTTTTCTCTAGTTCAGCCCTATACCTCTTGCCCACTTTTGGTTGTTCTTAAATATACCTCCATCATTTTTAAACTGTTTTCCCAGAGGATAAATTTCAGGTTCTGAATATTTCCTCTTTGTATGTGAACTTGTTAGATAACTCTAATCTTTTCACAGATTTCATCTCTAACTGTGTTTTTTCCTTTTCTTTAAGCTTGTCTATTTTATCGTTTCACTGTGAAAGGCTGTCACTCTGTACAGTATTCCAGGGGTGCCTCAGCAGTGCTGAAAGCAGATGCCTTCAAACACATCTAATCTCACATTCAGTACTTTTCTTTAGATTATTTTTCTTGTCATCACTATATGATAAACCCCAAAGGACCAAATCCTTAGCTGGTGCAAAGTGGACATTTAAGTGAATGTAGCTTTATAAATTACACTAGCTGTAGCACCATCTCTATGTCATTGCCATTTTGCTGAATAGAGTTAAAAGCCCAATATTCATAAGTAATGGAAAATTGTATCTAAGGATATGAGCTCAGTTAGTGTAGAATGGTGTCATCAATAATTTTTATCTTCTGAAAGACAGACACCAGATAACATAAAGTGCGCAATGCAGAGAATTTAGGGCTTTCACATGGTTGTTGATTGAAAACTTTTTCCTGTGAAGTGTCCTGAGTGAAGGGGACACATGTTGATGGGGGATGTTGAGACACTGATTAGTAGCTGCTGTATGAAGATGACTGAAGAAGCTGCAAATCTTCACAGCATTGAGAATCAGGGTGGATATGATTACAACTCAAAGGCACATTCTGCTTAGTAGGAAGATGACAAAAGAATCAAAGAATTTTTGCAGCTTTTGTGCTAGAAACAGCCTACAAACTGACTGAATTTCCAGAAATTTAAAGCTGCTCCAGAATAAACTATATTTTGTGTTGAGCAAGTCTTTCACTCTCTACATATTGTGACCTTTCAAAGTGCAAAAGCTAAAAGAACAAAATTTGAGAACATCTATTTTTCTCATTGGAGATACAGTACTATCACAAGGTGAATTGTGGGTGATACAGGCTAAGAAATTAATAGCATGTTTGTATAGCACGGACTTTAACACTCTTGCCCTCAGTCTCTCTCTGGCTCTCTCACTTATACCTGATAAGAAAAATCTCTTCAATACATCAGCTATTAAACTTCATAACCATGCAGAAATTGACAGTAAAAATGTCAATAGCATTTTCTTTGGGTACTCCAAAAACAAAGGGAAAACAAGAAGGAAAATACTCCATGCTTTCTTTGAATTGTTGACATAGTGTAACAAAGCGCATTCAAGCTGTGCAGCCAAATGCTTGATATCGAGAAAAATAAAGCAGGAGTAAGCCTAAGTACTGACTGGGTTTTGCACTTTGTGACTGACAGCTTTCCTGTAATACTAACGCTAATCACTCAGCTTGTTGCCTTTTGCATTTGAGTAAGTCAGTAGTAATGCTCTGAAAGAAATATTCAAGTAGCACCTTGCAAATGTCCCCATCAAAAGTGTCCAAACTTTTTCAATGGTTAGAAATAAACTGAATGTTAGAAACTCATAAAATCCAAAAGCTGTAATTCAATGTAAGAGTGAGAATGAACTGAGTTCACTCAGTGTGGAATTGTTATTAATATTGTTTTCTTTCTAGAGGTTTGTGGCTTTTTTTTTTCTCTAAGGCTTTTTAACTATTAAAGAACAAAAAGCTTTAAATTGGTTATCCTTCAATGAATATGGTTGGATCTAAATATACCTTTCAAACAAAATTTACAAAAACATGCCCAGGCCACTTGAAGCAGTCATAGTCTGCATCTTTAGAAGTCAGTATTCTTGGAACTCTCCTGAGTCCAGCGAAGGGCAACAAAGATGATTAAGGGATTGGAGCATCTCCCTTATGAAGAAAGGCTGAGAGAGCTGGGACTCTTTAGTCTGGAGAA
>KZ505882.1:482989-505653 GCA_002844005.1 Limosa lapponica baueri | reverse complement strand
CTGCTTCAGCAGGGGAGTTGGACTAGATGATCTATACGGTCCCTTCCAACTCTAAAAAATTCAGTGAAATTCAGTGAAATTCAGAGTCCTCATAAAATATGGAATATGATGGGCAAATTTCAAGCTGTAGGAGCACAGATACTAGAACATCACTATTCTACAAAATTTTAGTCTCAGGTTGCTGCAACACTTTGCGACTTTCAGAACCTCTGGGTTTCATTAGCAGCAGTGTCTGTCCTTCCATTTCCCATGGATTCTTCCTAGATGCGTCTGAGTGACTAGGCATCCTGGAGACTTTTCAAAAGGATCAGAGAAAGACAATTAATCTTCAAAAGCAAATAAATCATTTTTGTCAGAGACAAGATCTTTAATGATGAAACTCAGAATGTGCTTTTACTGCTAAATTAATTTAAAGCAGAAAGACTTATGCTGTTTCAGCTATAACTATTGCAGTCTTTTCTGCTGTACAGCAATTAACAGTTGACAAATCTTTCCTGAAGAAAGTTAAATGTCTTTATTTCTATCTTAAAATTAAGTAGATAAGTCCAAAGATACACAGCAAGTTTGCACAGTGAGGAAAAGTACTAAAATATTATGATGCCATGTCCTCATTTTAGTGACTAGACTATCCCTAAAAAGGAAACAATTACAAGCAGTAATATTAATTCTTCCACTTGACATACTTTGAAGATGGAAAAAGGGGCCAGATCCAGAATGCAGGGGCAATGGAGCCATTATGAAAATGACAGTGGGTTACGGGCTCAAGACTCCTCTGGAGAGGGTGGTTCTATGCCAAGGTAGATGAGTGTCCAACTGGTTTTGTCTGTGCTCCTTAGCTCAGATGTTCCAGAACTGATTGGTTTTACCAGCAACACAGATCATTCTCTTCCTGTGGTAGCTGAAATTTTTAAGAGACAAATGCCCTTTCAGCATCTTCAGTTCTAATCCAAAGAGATTGTAGTGAATTTTCACTATTCTTTGCAAACTCTGGGTAGGAGGTGGGGAGGTGCTAGGAGTTCTTGGAACTCAGATATTATTAAACCTCAGATATTCAATATGTTTCTATATCTCTCACTTAACATCTATACATTCATTTTTGAACTACATTTGCCTTAGCGGTAAACAAGAGAATTCTAAAATACATCTGTCTGAAAAGTCAGTTTAACCCTTTTGCTCCTGCTTAGACTTCAGCTTTATGATGAATGAGCCTACCTGTAATATGACAGTTCAGTGAAATTTATTGAAAAACAATTCTTTATCAAAACCTGTCATGCAATCACCCCAGTGGATCCCTTTGCAACTAAATCTGTTAGCATTACCTAACTGCTATTCTCTCATTACCAATACTGGGCCTGACTCTCCCTCACAGCTAAGGTAAACCAGAAGCAATTGTGTTAACATCAACAAAGTAATCAAACATTAACCCATACCAATGGAATGAAACAGGCTTTCTTAAAAAAAAAAAAAAAAAGAACTTTTGCTTTGAAAATCATTTTGTTTACTCATTGACTCCTATAATTTTCTTTACATGTTAGAAATGATTCCAGCACCACTGCAGAACCCATTGTGAATGAACAGTGCTGGATATATTTGTCTCGAATGAGTCATCTGTCTTCTTTGCCTCGCACTGGCAGAAGGCTGTTCTGTCTTGCCTTACTCTGTACTAGAGCTTACTCTTTCCCTCGATTCTTCAATAAGAAAAGATGCATGATAAAAGTGAATCAGACCTACAAAGTCATGTCATCCTGTGGATGGACAATCAGTTGTCCTGGGTTTTTGTGCTGCTTCTGCCCTTGTAGCTATATCTGTAGGGATTTCATTTAATATAGATATACTAGGAAAGAAAACCTGCTAGACTTCACTGGATCTTTCTCATTTCTCTCTTCTCAGGGAAAACCTGAGTGTCTAAAAAAAACCTCATAATCTTTCAGTTCCAGGGAAAACCAAACCTCTGTCTTACACTGACAGCATTCATTAGGAGAAGACCATTGAATCTGCTGTGCTGCGAATGACTTTTCACTGTCTCCTTCTTAAGGATCCTGGTTGTGATCTTTTCTTTCCTCATTAAAATGATAGCATCTCCTTTCCTAAGTGTGACCTGTTTCAATCTTGCAAATGTTGCTAGTATTTATCTATTTCTGTCTTGGAAATAATAAGGCTTTTGCATCCAATCTTGTGAGATTCTGAAAGCATCCTGCAAAGTTTGATCTTCAGCTGGAGTTGAGTGACTTCTGCCTATATTACTGTTTCTTCCAAGTGTTTTTGTCAATTGCTGCTTTCAGACATTTTCACTGCTTTTAAGAAGTGCCTTTAGTTTACTGTTACTTTATTCCTAATTATATGACCGAGTTGTATACCTTTGCTTTTAAAGCACATATATTGGCATCCTGTCAGGCAACACATTGATATTTATACTTGAATTGCTTGGTTTAATGTATGACTTGGCCTTGGCTCCAGTTATCTAGAAGAGATATTGATTCCTTTTGAACCCCGTTTTACTCTGCAGTCTTCAGATACAAGCTTGTTAGCTGCCCCATATCTTAGATCAACAACTTTGACAGAGCTTGCCTTAGGGGAAAAAGGAGGGTGTTACAATCCCCTTGTCTTGAACATTGTGCCTTTGCAGGTTACAGAAACCTTGATGGTAGTACTAGCTGTTTCTAAATTGCTATAAAGATAGCTCAGTTCACTGACATATACTGAGTTGTATCAAGAAAAAAACAAAGCAAATCTCTGCATTACCACAAATAGCTGCAGTATGTTTTCTCTTATTGTTGCTGTATTACTAACTGACGAGCATAGCTATCATCAAACAATAACCAGATCAAGTACTTTAGTCTGTTCTGCCTAAATCAAAGTTATTTCAGGATTGCACTATGGAGTCATTCTCTTTCAGCTCTGATGGTTCCCCCAGTAAGTTCTGCAAGGGTATGGAGGATCTGAAAGGATGTAGAAGGTGAGAATGTCTGCTTCGCTGAGATTATCTGATGGAGGAACTTTCCAATTCAAATGCAGATAATAATTAAAGGGGGGAAGCAACAAAAAAACCCACACAGACACATAGACCTGATAGACAAACATAACCAAGACAAGGACAAGATCAAAACCTCATCAGTCATACTAATTGATGGGCTATGAAGAAACTGCAGGAAAACTAAGGATTTGTGACCAATAAGGTTGCAAACTTAAGAGCTGGTGATACAGGAGGTTGGAGTGGTGTTCGGTGGGACTATGCAAACTGGTGAAGGAACGTGCAGGGGAAAATTGGGGAGGAACAAAGGACGAATAGACAGAAAGGGGTTTCTAAAAGGGCCCATTGCATATAAAAAGGATCCAGTCAGTATTCTTGTCTGACTGAGCCCTGCACCTGATCACCATAGTCTGTCCTATTTTATTAAATCTTTTAACTCCCTATGTAATCTCCTTCTCTGTTCCATGTGAGTGCTTCAAGGACTAATGCCAGCTACTGGAGGGACCAATGTGAACGAACTTAACGCCAGCAACTGGAGTCACACGAGGAGTGTGGGCAGCCCTGGTCTGTGGTGTCATCTACTGGAGTGTGGGGTCTCGGTGTCATCTACTGGAGTGTGTGAGGGTCTTGGCCGCAGACATTGAGACAGGAGTGGTATTCATCCTGAAAATGGTGTTGAGTGAGTAAGACAAATGAGGGGCTCAGCGCCAGTGGCTAGAACAGGACCATGTGTCACAGTCTGTGTGCATGGTGCCAGCTGCAGGGGAGAAAACATCTGTCTCTTCTCCAAACTGTGTGTGCATGGGTGGGTGCGTGTTTCATTCACCATCAAACTTCAGGCTGGACTAGATGGTAAGTGACCCTCGGTGCAGCTAAGAGAGCCCAGGATCCATGCAGGGGTGTCAAACCAACCGAAAGGACTTGCCAGTATCCAGGGCACCACAAATGTCCATGTGAACCTAGAGAGCGTCACATGTGTGTGCCTTCAGTAGTGAACTTCAGTCCTGACCAGGAGGAAGGAAGTTGGCTGTCTATGTTTATGTTTTATGTGAGGCCTGCATGTAGGTGCTGTTGAAGGCAGCTCTGTGTCTCTTTGTGTGAGTGTGTCTTGAATACATGCTCAGCCCCACTACTGGTTCAGCCTGCAAATGGGAAAACAGCAACTACATCCCTCAGGCTGCACAGAGACTTTGGGTCCTTGGGTGCCCCAAGTTGGGCTCTAGTGCCTGGGCAGGAGTAGCACCGCTCCCCAGAGCTACTGGAAATAGCCCTTAATGGGAACTGTACAGGACAAAGATCCTGTATTCTATGTATTTGTTTCGTATAGGAAAAAGAACCTCTCCAACCATTTCTAATGCTGCTGTTAGACATGAACTGATGAATTTTCTGAATTTGTGGACTTGTTTTGCATGTTTGAGTTCCCTATTTTACTGTAATTTTAATATTATATAAAAAATAGTCCCTGAAAGCTCAGATGTTATACCAGGTAATGTAAGTGTACATGCATATTTACATTATACTGAACAGGTCCATGAATATATATTATACTGTCATAAACTACAAGATATTAACCAAAGATTGATTATTTTCCATGTTTCCACCCCTGTGATTTTTGGCACATCCACCTTCTAACTGAATGGGGTTGTTGAATGTCAAGGTTGTTGAACCAGCAGCACTATACAATTGGCAGACTCTCAGCTGTGCTTTAAAAAATATACATATATTACATACTCACATTCAAGGACGTATAGAAATCTTGATTTTTAAAGGGTTTCTCTTGAATCATCATTATTTTAATGTTCTCTTGGATATGGCAATTTATTTTTTAATACATTGATCCTAGTAAAGCATACTAAGTTCTTTCTAGTTGCCAGATGATTGTCATTTCAAAGAAGGAGAAAAAAAATAATAGGCAAATTCTCTCTAAAAATGCCACTTAACAGGAAGACATTGTCTTTGTGTGAAGATAGCTGTACAGGAGGGGATAAGCGTGAAGGTGAGGGACAATTGGAAATCCCTGGCAGTTGCTTCTCTGCTGTCCATTACCTGTTGCTACTGTGTCTTGCTTACTCTTTGCAAGAATTAAATACACTTTTTATCTTCTAGTTTCTTTGCCTCAACTAGGATTTTCAACATATACCCTTTCTTAAAGTGTTATTAAAATGAAGTGAATATATGAAGATCAGATGATGGCCATGTACGCCCAGTGATATATGTACTTTAAAGCACATTTCCAGTACAGAAGCAATGAGCGAAGGTGAACAAGTTCATAGACCATGAGAGCACCAAATCAATATTTTAGATATATTTATTATACTGTTCTGTTTTAGAAAAAAAAATATATATAGTTGCCACTAGAGGACAGAATAAACAATTTACACTGAAGCATTCATACTAACAGTAATGTTCATTTAGGAAAAATGGATTTTGCTTGTGAATTAAAAATTGACATTTTAAAGCTTAATCTTTATGCCTTTTTAAAGATTAAGTACTAAGGCTGGGGACTGGGAAAGTCCAGTTTCGGCAAAATAACTACTGAAGTTTCTATATGTTGTTAATAGAGACAAACAATATGTGTTATAAATGGATAATTTGGAGGGAATTCTCTGGGGACTTGGGAAAGGCCAGGATTTTCTCTGTCTACACCTGAATCGCAAGACTCGTGGAAGAAGTTGACATCAGAAGGAAAAGAGTCACCCCCATTCTGAAAATATGTGGGAAATTTAATTTCTAGCCGGGAAATTTGTGTTCTGGCCCCAGACCCAGAACTGTCTAGGTAGCAAAGTTAGACGTATGCAGGGCCAAACAGTCCTTGAGAGCAAGCATATTGTTTGATAGGGGTGCCGAAGTTTCAGGTTAAGCAAGATTTAGATTTCCTGGATGCTGTCTTAGTTTCCATCACCTCTTCCTACCTTTTTATTTTGTAGTTGAATTTCATAGAAGTCCTGTTCTGCATTCAATGTAGATGCAACATCTACAGAATTCTGAACATATTTAAATAAATATATACACTTGTTAAATGTCTCCAAGTGCCATGTGCCATGTCAGTGTGATAATAGTCTGATATAGTATTGAAAATTTTTAATATATGTTAGAATTTGAAGCAGATAAATAGTGAGCACATGATAGCAAGGCAGCAAATATGTTCTGAATGCTGGCTGGGAAGATTAAACAGGAAGACTAGGGGAATGAACAGGAGTGAATAAAACAGTATGCTTCCAGATGTGAGAAAAATACTTATGGTGGCGACATGATATGTGGGAGTACAAGAAATACCTCTGGGATTAGAAGGGACCATTAGTTGAGAAACATCCTAGCATTCCAATCTGATAGCCTTCTATGATGTTATAACTAGATGGCTGGATGAGGGGAGAGCAGCAGATGTCATCTACCTTGACTTCAGCAAGGCTTTTGACACTGTCTCCCATAACATCCTCATTAGAAAATTAAGGAAGTGTGGGCTAGATGAGGGAGCAGTGAGGTGGCTTGAGTCCTGGCTGTGTGACAGAACTCAGAGGGTTGTCATTAATGGAGCAAGGTCAAGTTGGAGGCCTGTAACCAGTGATGTCCCCCAGGGGTCAGTACTCGGCCCAGTCCTGTTCAACATATTCATCAATGACCTGGACGAGGGGACAGAGTGTATCCTCAGACAGTTCACTGAGGATACCAAACTGGGAGGGCTGGCCGACACTCCAGAGGGCTGTGCTGCCATCCAGCATGATCTGAACAGGCTGGAGAGCTGGGCAAAAAAATCTAAGTGTAGATTCACTAGGTGAGCCAAGCATGATGGAGCCTTCCCTGTTTCTACATTCTGCACAACACACTTTACTCTGGGACATGTGGCAAGACCGCAGTCATGTACTAAGAGAACATGACTATGCAGAGACTATGCAAAATTGCGCTTATTTTCACAAGAAGATTTTCATCAGTGAAAATTATGTTTAGTGGAAGGTTTTGTCATAAGGACTGGATTTCAACCACCAGGCTGTACAAGGACCTTGATTTCTTATTAGCTCTGTGTATAGGAGAAACCTTGTAGAGAAAACTAACTTAAAAATAGCTATATCTGTCACTAGGCCTACTAACTATGCTGTTAATATTGGGTCTGTAGTAACAAAGTTCTTTCTTCCTTCCTTTAAACCTTGATGGTGGTAGAATGGAAATTGGAAGACTGGCATCATGATTCTGAAAACCAGAATATGAAAACAATTCATGGTTCTGTGTGCCCAAGAAGTTATGGGATCTTCCTCAAAAGCATTGCACAGGCAAGTTTATGAATTGGCAACTAGGTACTGGCATCGAAGAGGGACTTCTCCACAACAAGCCTTAGAGAGAAGCTAAAGTAGTGAAGGCAATGCTTTTCATAGGAATAAATACATGAATTTATCACATTCGGATTGCAAACTTTATGCAGTTGAGGTACATGCTTAGTATTTTTGCCTGTTTCTAAGAGCTTAGGTTATTCATTTCTGCTAGCTAAAGGAAGAACATGTACATTGACATTTGAAAAAAAGATGTTAGATCTTAGTGTTCTTAATATTTTTGCTAAAGAATATGTTTTACATTTTTTTGAAGGACCCTGAGATATTCCTTATTGAGAAGGCAACTGGTGAATAAGGTACAAAAAAGATGCCTGTAAAAATGGGGAGGTGTGGCAGTTCTCTTCTGAATAATCAATTTCTTATTTGTAAATGAGAAATGAAGTGTTGTTTGCTGCCCAAAGAAGAGTTTGTAATACCTGAGAGATTAGAAATACCAGATCATACACTTCTTGAAGTGCCTGTGAAGAACAACTGAGCTGACTTTCCCTACCACAAAAACTTGATGAAAATGTCCTATGAGAAGTTGAGGTCTAAATTTCAAATTAAAAATTTGATTTATATTTTTTATATGTCTCTCCTATTTCGTCCATAATCCTGTGGCTTGATCTTTGTTATTCCAACAAACTTAATTTAAAATGATCTTGCTTGAAAAAGAAATTCGGTACCAATTTGATTTTGAACACATGTTTTCATAAAATACATAGTGAGCAGAGATGAGACATTAGTTCTAAGGGCAAATTCTATTAGAGTAAAAATAATAGCCATATACCTATTGAGTTTAGTGATTTAAAATCAACTACAGTTGACTAAACTGATATTATTTTGTTTTTATTTTTTAACTATTTCTAGATTAAAAAAAAATCTTTTCAATCCATAACTGTAAATAAAAGAAGCATCAGTGACAAACTGCATACAAAAGGAGTTGTTAGTGTACAGAAGGAAGCATTGTCAACACTTTCTACGAAAACAACGTAGGTCAGGGAGGTACCTAACACTTTTACACAGGAAAGTGGTTTTGACTCATTTTGTTTACATTGCAGATAAAGCAGAAAAATATTAAGAAAGAGGTTGAGGAATTGACTTTATTTGCAAAACATAATAAAAAAGGAGTTTGAGGGAAATAGACACAATCCTGCAAAGACTTGAAGAGGTACAGTGTCCTCCATGATGCACCAAATGTTGGTTGCTATAGGTACAGGGTAAGCAAAATGACCTTCAATGAAATGGGAGAACAACGGTATCTGCAAGAACGAAACACCTTATTAAGATGATTGGAGCTGGTAACTGCAGGTGAATTTGTGGTCTCAGTCAAAATCCTACTGATTCAGTTTAGCCAGAATTTCAGCCAGCAATATTCCACTCAAGTATTTGCAAATTTTCTTCTCAAGCTGTCTTTCAGGCAAAGATACAATCTCAAACCTCTAGACTGAGTGATTATTTTGGGATGAGGGACAGCTCTATCTTGAGGATATGAAAATGGGGAAAGATATAACTGTCATTGCGCAATTAACAGTACAGCTACAGACTTTCTGTCACTGCAGAATCTAGGCTAGGTAGAACAGAAAGATTTCAATCCCCTTTAAATTCCTTCTCAGCCAAGCAGTTTTTTCCTGTACAGAGGTCTTATTGATTTGTTGTAGCCTCATATAATGTCATTTTAAAGTTTTGTATATGTTAACTAAAAAGAAACTGCTAGATATTCTTAATCTGTCAATGTTTTTCCTCTGAGATTAGAAATATCTTTTTGCCACTGTGCTACCAACTACTCAAATGAGTAGATAAAATTGCTCAAATATTAAATTTAATTGACAAGATAATTGATCAGTGAGGAAATATCATAAATACATAGAAATAGAATTGATTTTTTTATTACTTAACCATGCGCTGTCATTTATTTGAGACCTAAAAATATTTGTAGGACGTGTAATGACAATAGCATTTTGAAGCAGGGCGTTTTCGAGAGGAAAGGAAATAAAAGGTATGATCATAAAAAGAGAAACTGACACATTATATAAAACAAGGAAAAAAGTTTTGAAAAACTGACAATAAGAAATAAATCAAGAAATATAATAAAGAGAAGATAAAAGATGTAGGACCACTCTGTATTTCACATTTACTGATTGCTTGTATGTCAATAAAGGATAGGATCTAAGTTTCACATTTGGATTCCAGGTGATACTATTTTCCCCAACCCACAGCTGATCTATAGCATCACATGGCTCATCTGATGTCTTTAAATGACATGAAAATAATTTCTTTATAGTCTTCTTAATTTTTTCCATAGACTCAGCCCCTTGATCATGCTTTTTCAGAGTTTCTTTAATTTAATTTAAAACAATCATTAAAAGAATGATTGGAAACTTTAACCTTTGTTCCCCAGGAAGACATGATTTGCAGCGTATCTCTTGTAGAGAAAATTTACATGGATGTTGGAGCAAATATAGTTTGATTTTCATTTCACCTTTCATAGGCTTATATTGAGTTTTTGCAAGAAAACTCTAGTAAAACACTTAGAGCACTGAGAATGTGCAAGAGTAAAATAACCATCTGGAAATAAGTGTGAGAATACCAAGCTTTCCTGTATTCCCATTGTGTAAGGTGCTCAAGCGAGTTTTTAATTTAATTCTTGCTGTCCTGTGAAAATAGGTAAGAAGCATGTTAGTGTGGGGGTGTGTACTGTATCATAACAAGCCTGATCCATCTAAAACACTCAAGGGAGAGTTATGAGCTTTTGCTCTGCACCTTTTCAAAGGGATTTATTTAAAATGAGATATTACATGGATGCTGAGACAGGAGCTGGACTTGTCAAGTACACAATTCTGCACATTCAGCAATTAAATGTAGGTAAAGTGAACTCTTCCATTACTATGATTTTTACCTTACTAGTGAAATAATAAAATAGTTGTCTGAAGTAGCTTGAATGTCATTAACAATGCTACAACTAGCAGCAAAACAGAAAGTGAAATATTAAAATTAAATTTTTTTTTGCATTACTAATGTTTTTCACATGCAAATATTGGTATAAAAAGCATACAAGGTAGTATATGCATTATAGTTATTCAAACATGGATTGCAAATAAATTTAGATATTATTAGGAAAATTAGATGGATTCTTTATTCATTTTATTAGTCAGTATACAGTGGACACGAAGAATGCAGTGATTACAAAGCATGTACTTTTATTGCTATGAAATAACATAGAGCTGTTTTAAGCACAGTGAGATACCATAGTATGTCCCATTGTACTTTATACATTATTTTTTCTATAGTAGTTATCTTGATTAAATAAGCAACTGGAAATAGAAAGGAAATGTGTCCAACACTGTCTAAAAATGTTCCTTATTGACAGCTATGCAGGATGACCTATGCTTTAATACCATTCCATTCAGCAGTCATGAGGTGGTTGAGTGCAAAGTAGCAGTGCTTTAAATAGTAGCAAAATCTATAAATGTAAGGATGAGTTGAAAATTAGGCCAAGGAAAAGACTGTTCTGGGAGGTTAGAACAGAATGATTGATTTTCTAGTACTAGTGTTTTAATACTGATACTTTATTAAATAGTGCCACTTGCCCTAGTCTAAATGGTGCTTATTTTGGATGTGAGTAATCCTAAATCACTGGGCAGGCCCTCTGCATATGGACAAAAATTACATAGCATTGTCAAACCTGTTAAATGAAAGAATTTTTTTTCCTAGAAATATGAAAATACGAGTGTTGACAAAACTCACCTCTCAGAATACCAACCTTTGTTCATAATTTTAAGAAAGGAATTTAAGCCTGAACAGGAACAGGGCCATTATTTATCCAAAATATAATATATTCATCTGAGGATGCTTTGGCTCTATCAGTCTCTCTGTCTATGAAAGGGAAGGTGTGGGTGTGGCACTTGGAAGTGCATACTCCAAGTTGCTTTAGCTAGCAACTATGACAGCTCAGGACTTGGCATCAGAGAATTCAGCAGATCAAAGCCACACAGTACCGTGAGTACTTTCTCTGATTATTAGCACAAAGTGAAGCCTGTGATGCTGCACCTTCACTGCAATTACTATTTGCGACATCTACGTTAAAGACGTGCCAAACTACAGGAGGCACGAAACAAGTACAAAAGGAAATCAAGTTTTTGAAATGTTTCCCTTGTTTACAGGATGACCAAGAATTGTAGAGCATTGCATTTTTATTCTACAATGTCAAGTTAAATTAGCAATATATATGTCTAAGCAATTAAATTCTTCAGAGGTAATTAAAAGGACACATTAGCATAAGACAGTCCGTACTAAGGCTTTTTTCTACAAAGGTATAAATAAGCAAAAATTCTCTTCTTGAGGCAAGTGACCAGTTTTACAACATTACAAAGGCACTTAGCAAATCCCATTATAAATCAGTGAATCAATCCTCCAGTCTTTTTCCAGACAGTGTAAATATTTGATTTCATAGAAATTTTGTTTGATTAAGTAGCATAGGGTTGGACTGCATTTCATTGACTATGGCATGCAAAAAGAAGTTAAAGAGATGTTAAACGCTGATGCAAGGTGAAATCACCAAAGATGTGACTCTGCAACTGACTGAAGAAATTAATGTATCTAATCCTAAGTGCAGATAAGCCTTTTTATGGATTTACTAGTAATATTAATTTAACAATACACAAATCAAGTTCAACACTAGTTGCTGATAACCACGATTCATTTTCATATATATTGAGTAACACTTTCCATACTATTTGTTGAGCTTATTTTACATACTGTTTTATTGTGGAAAGAATTTTTAATAGAGACTTCTTCTGATCTACCACTAGCAGATTAATTTATTCACAGTACAGCACCCAGTTTGTCAATCTTTGTTTTTGTTTCTAGTGATAAATTATTTAGTTCAAGCAAATCATTGACACCATTCATGCTTGAAATCAGGGCATAAACTACATCTAGAGATCTTAGAGAACCATAATAAATCACTATATTATCTGTATAAATCTCCACTAATGATCTGATATGTAGAGATGGCAGGTCATTCATACAAATTAGAAATAAAAACTGAGTCCAGTCAAGGGCTCATAAAATCTGTTATCACTATTTAGAGCATGAAAGTCATTATAGATTATAGTATTTCATCTACACATATTTAAATTACAGCATCACAGTCTAAAATGTAATAGTCAAAATAGAAGTAACTTCTTATACAATGAGCTCATATCAGCATTTTTGACTCTTTATTATTCAAATTTATTATTTATTATTTCTCTGCTTAGAAAGAAAATGTAAAATGAATTTTCAGTGATGTAGTTGTTTGGAAGTTGTTACACTCCTGGACAGGAGTGACTAACGTTGACGATATCTGTAAGAACTGATGGGAAAATGGAAAGTACTGCAAAGCACCAGGCATGCACAAGGAAGTAGTAGGAAAATCAATGGGTCAGTCTCTGCTCTGATTTATACCCTTTGCAAACACACGATGCTGGATTTCAACGGTTATAAATCATTATGTCTCTACTGGAACCAATGGAACGATCCATGTATAGGCTATCGGAAGCTCTGTCCAACATCGAGAGGTAGAGAGTGTCAAGAACTAGTGGACAGAGAAGAATTTGGCCCTGTCTGTTTTATTGAAGGCCTTGGACATTAATGAAAGTACTGCCTGAAAAAAAATGCCTGTGTTTACTTTTATTCCTTTCCGTTGGTCACCGTCAGTGGATGGCCTATTTTTTTCTCTCAGTCATTTAATATTACCTTATTTGTAAAATGTAGCATAGTCACTTAAAGTAGAAATATAAATCAATTGCTTAATACCATTTTCTCACAGACTATGCCAATACTACTCTCTCAGCAGTATCCTTCCTTCAATATGTACCGGCCAATACATAAGGTCAACCCCTTTCTTAAAAACTGGAAGGATTAAAAATAAAAGAAGAAAACAAGAAGCTATCACTACAGGGTGGCAGTTCAGAGCTATCCCCATCAATAACAGACATTGTCTCTTAGTTTTGCTGCTGTTTTACATATTTTCTTTTCCTTTGCAGCACAAACACCTCTCCCACCATTTCTACATCTCTATGGTGAAAACAGGGAAAATTGCATGTTTCCAGATTCTGACTGAATAGTAATTTGCTCTGGAAAACTTTGATTAAGTTACAAACTAAAGTGAGGGCAAGGTTTTCTTTGCAGGATGTGGCAGTCCACGTAAAGAATGTTGATGCTTTAGCACAGTGGCACGCTAAGGGAAGAGACCTGTACATGAGGTCTGAAGGAGAACCTGTGATTTCTAAGGCAATTCAAATCCAGAGTTCAGACGTGGCTCTAGGAGCAGTACACACTGAGACCTTTTAGGCTAGGTACAGTAACAGAAGTTGCTATCCTCAGGGAAAGATACTGAGCTGATTGGGGGTAGTGCACAAAATCCTCATCTGCATGTTCCTTGCTTCATTTAGTTTTCTTCTTATAAAACCTGATCAAATGCCAGTAGGTAGCATTTTTTGTGACAGTAGTGTTGTATGTTCTTGTTCCCCCTCCTAGGGACCAATATTTTAGCCAGGGCAGATTAAAGGCCAAATAAACAAGCAGTGTTTATGGGCTGCTCATTGTTTTGGAGTATTCGGACAAAAGGTCCACCTTGAACTACACTAAGACGGGAACAGCAAAAGAAAATACAGGTGCTACAGACAGCAAAGGAATAGTAATGTAAATGCAACTGGCCAGCCCTGACTAGTGACTAAACTAAGAAGACAGCAACATGAGAAATAGCAGAAATGAAAAACTATGTATAAAGAGAGGCATTACCTTAAAGAACTGCTGACCAAGATGGAATTTTCCAGGGCAACCACATCATGAATAACAAATAAGTGTAAAAAGTCAGCAAAACTGAAACCCCTGAGGAAATGGTAAAGATGAAGAAACTGGACTGTGAAAAGAGCTGTAGAAGGGATAGTAAATCATGTGATTAGGTCTGATTAGGAATATATGTCACCCAGCCCAGTGCTTGATCACCACAGTTTGGAACAGGACACTTGAACTGCTTTTTACTCTCTACTCATGTTTGACTTACCTCCATGATCAGGAGGAATGTGGTGTGATTTTCCCTATCATCCGTGACAGAATATCAGGAGATCTCTTCCCAACATCAACAAGGCGATGGTACCACTTACCAAGGCCTTTTCCTGACCTTAGCACTCTTAATTGAGTATCCCATTACAATTCTTTTTTATTTTATTTTATTTTATTTTATTTTATTTTATTATTTTTTTTATGACTCAATGGTTTAAATTGTAGAGGTGAAGAATCCCCCTCCCTCCACCGTTCTCATGTTGCCTTTACTCTGGGGAGGGTATTGATCCTCAATGCAAGAGGATCAACAATGCAACCTTTTAATATGGAGAAAACTAACTGCCAAGTAACGGGATTTCTCTTCCAAAGGTCTCTATGTATTTTGCGGTGAAAATGGCAGTGAGCAGTGAGCTGTGTACTCCATTTAAAGCTCTCCTGGATACTTTCTAAATCATGATAGAGATATTTGAAATATGTTGCATTGTCTTGCCCTTTAATATAGATGATGTTTACATTTGTTTTTAATAAAGGTATCCTTTAATCTCAGTAATAGAAGAGGATCGAGCCCATTCTTTTTCCTCCTGCAGATAAAAGCCAAGGGTTCAAGCAGAGGAGTTGAAGAGAAAATTCAGGGGAAAAGATATAGGAAATTGTGGTTTTAAATGTGGTAATGATCTAGCAAAGGGAATTTAAGTGGTTGAATCCAACAATTTTGCTTGGGATGTGTAACATCAATAGTTGAATGTTACTTTTTTAACTTGTCATTTAAAAATATGCTTGTTCACACTCTGACATATTGTAGCATCTAAAAAAAGCTGGGTATATTTCAGATTAACAGCATTCATCTTTAATTATGCTCTCTTTAGTTAATAGTTTTGAGAATTTGACCATATTAAAGAGCTTTAGCCCATCAAAAAGGTTTTTCTGAGCTTCTCTGAGTACATCATAGCAGACACCAATGTCACACCAGTCCCTAGGGGTTTCTCAAATGCATGTACCCTAAACTTCCTCTCACAGACATTTAAAGAATTACTGCTTAGTACTTAAAATCAAGTTTTGTTCTCCATGTAAAATATTCAGCTCTGTACTACTCTGTGTGGCTGTACATCAGTTGATAGCCAGCAGGGCTAGGTTTTCAGATTAAAAAGTATTAGCTCTAATTAAAAGCAGCAGTATCCAAAAGAAGTAATTGCTATCAAAGTTAAGCTTCAAATAAACTTCTCTGTATAACTAACTATTTTTCATACATGATGATCATGTTTTATTGCTACAGTTCTCCATTATCAAGTGGTAATAAACTCAAAAACTGCTAAAAAAAAAAAAAGAGAGAGATATTATTCCTTGTTGCACACCAGACAATAAAGACAGACAAACTTATTTATCTTTTCCTAACAGTGCTAGGAACACTAAAGGTCAGAATTTGCATACAACATGTTTATTCAGATACGCTGTTCTCACCATTTCTTGATAAACCCACATACATTCAGAGACTTTAAGAATAAGCTATTTGCTCACCAGGTTCATATATGGAAGCATGGCCAGAAATCACAAGTACCAGATGGCAGACCGAGTTTGCTAAAGGTAGTTGGCCTTTGGGATCTCAGCCTTCAAGAATGACCTTGGCAAGCTGGAACAGATACGGGACAGAGGATTAGGTTTGTTGTATGATTTGTGGTGGAAGGGATTTCTCAGATCCTCCAATTCAAATACCTGCTGCAAGTAAACATAACTCTGAAGCTAGATCAAGCTGCTCAGGGCATGTCTTGTGAGTTTTTAAAATCTCCAATAATGTAGATTCTATAATCTTCATGGGCATATTTTATCAATGCTTCTAGTGCTTATAATGATTAACAGTTGTTTTTTTTTTTCCTAATATCTCATCAAAAATTCTGTTACAGCAGTTTGTGAGTGCTTTCCTCATCCTTTCAACATGCAGCTGTGATAACAGTCTGGCTCCATATTCTTTATAGACCCTCTTGGGCCATTGAAGACAGCAATAAAACCCTCTCTTTTCCTTCTCTTCTCCAAGTGAACAATCCCAGCTTCCTCAGCTTTTCCTTGTATGTTGGCTTTTGAGCGACACCACTTTTAACAAGTTGTCAGATTTACAGCAGTGACTTCCATTCACAGGCCAAGCCAGATTTTCAATCACCTTTAAGACTGTCCATTCAGTCCATGTCTTCCTAATTCAGCTACAAGGATGTGATGGGAGTTTAAGTATTCTACCGCCACCCAAAGACCATGAAAGTCACTCATGTTTATTAGACACAATTTTACCCTTGGCACATATATGTTGCTTATTCCCTGTCATCTTATTGCTCTTTATGCATCTAGACATGTCTTCCAAGAAGATTCAATTCATAACTTTCCTGGTACTAGGGTGAGGCTAGGAACCTGCAGTTCCCCCAGCCTTCCTTCTTGCCCTTTTGAAGATGGAAATGGTATTTGCTTTTTCCTAGTCACCAGGAACCTCTTTATCTTTTATCTTTTCCCTAATTACTATTACTTTTCAAAGGTGATACAGTGGCTCTGCAATGACATTGGCTGTCCTGGATACTAACCAAGTTTTCTACTAGGCTCCCTTCTCTTCCCTTCCCTTCCCTTCCCTTCCCTTCCCTTCCCTTCCCTTCTCTAGTGTCTGCTAATACTGTTAAGATTCAGTTTTATACTTAAAAAGATGGAAAGAAGCCATAGAATTTGTGAGCCTAGTTGCTGAAATATAGATTTTCTATTATCGTCACAGATGTTAGATAAATTTTTCCACAACTGACCTCTTTTAACGCTATGCAATACAGCCAGAAAACTCAGAAGTCGGCTACTTGGAAAATAAAGGCATTTGTTCATTCGTACAAGGTATCTTTGCAGTTTATGTCATCATCAATTGTAGCACTATTGCGCTAAACAGATGTCTATTTTTATGTTTGAAGACCATAGAAACTATTCTTTGTAAAATGTTGACCGCTGATAAAATGATTCACTTCTGTCCAAAAATGTGTGCACTATAATGAGCTACAGAACCGAAGTATGCAGTAGACCTGCACAATTGGATCTCATCTTGATAATTTGGCATACAACACTAGTGACAAAAGATGTAATCATAATTGTCTGGTTAACCAGCATGCTGGTCAACTGGTGAAATAGATGGGTACTTGTGTTATGATAAATATTTTATGTATCAAAGTGTGAAAAAAAAAGATGATGTGATTTTTATTTTATTTTTAGTGTAGTGTAGCAGCTTTGTGCTTCAGTATTTCTGCTATACGACATGCTGTACTGCATTGCATTTATCTGAAAAAAATCCACAAAACAAACCCCCAAATTTTTCCAGGCTGATGTAAAATGATACCAGGACAATGAAAAGCAAGATTCAAAACCAGGGTGCAGTGTGATGTATGTTCTCATCCACATATGAAAGCTTTCAATAGATTTCAGTTGATACAGGTAAAAAAAATAACTTTTCTATTCAAATTCTTTATATTAAATTCAAGTGGTTATATTTTTAACTTGTCTTATAAATTAATAAACTAACATGAAAAAGACCAATCCTGTCTCTATTGATATCAATTGAAAAAAATTCACTTGACTTCATTGCCAATGCTTGCACTTTACATACATCCTAATATGAAATAAATCAGATGCACACTAGGTTGATAAACAAGAGAAGTATGACCGAGAACAATGAAGAGGCCACAAGTTTCATGTTCTGAAGCTTGTATTTGATATTTGCCATAAGCAAACACAGGGTTACTTTTTTTGTGGGACATCAAAGAGATTATAATTTTTCTCACTGAAAAAGAGTACAACTTTTGTACAATGCAGTATTTAATTTTCTGAGAATAAAAAACAAACATGAGTGAGACCCAAGAGAAAAATCACAGTTAAACTCTCGAAAAGTCCTCTGCATGGTGCAAATTCTAAGCTTGTTCTCTATGAAGTATGAATTAGTTAGAAGGAAGACATATCTTGCACAGTTTTTTCTGCTTGATAAATCAAATCTGAAAACATGAATGGTTTGGTAAACTTAGCTTTATGCAGAAAGTAGCTGGTTTATGGCTGGACAATAATGTGGAGACACTGCAGGGCTATTGGATTCCCAAGAGGACATGAGGAGGATGCATGCTCACAGCCTGCCTGCCTGCACTCTCTGAAGGACAACCAAGACAGTGGTGGAAATCAGGTTCTTTGGACCAAATTTATACAGCAGAAAATACAGTACTTTACTCAGGAATGAATTGTATGACAGAATATTCCCTCCTTTTCATGACTCACAAGACTCTGAGAGACCAGGTAGCTGACAAGAAAGGATATACGGTTGATTGCATATCTGTTGTGCTTACTGGCAAGGTGTAATAAGCCCAGATTCAGTGCTTTGCTATCATTGCAACACATAATTTGGCTAATGATTAACGGGATGAAATTTAACAAGACCAAATGCCGGATTCTGCACCTAGGATAGAGGAAAGCCAGGCACAAGTAGAAATTGGGAGAGGAGTGGCTGGACAGCAGGTCTGCAGGTGCTGGTTGACAGCAGGTTCACCATGAGCCAGCAGCGTGCCCTGGCAGCCAAGAGGGCAACCCGCATCCTGGGGTGCATGGTATAACCAGCCAGTCAAAAGAGGTGATTATTCCACTGTATTCAGTGTTGGTCCAGCCTCGCCTGGAGTACTGCGTGCAGTTCTGGGCATCACAATTTAAAAAGGATGTGAAGGTCCTTGAATGCACCCAGAGGAGGGCAACAAAGCTGGTGAAAGGGCTGGAAGGCATGACTTGTGAGGAGCAACTAAGAACTTATGTGAAACCAAAAAAGGAAGTGTGTTGTGTTTGCTTTGGCAACATTCTTTTGTCATACTGTTGGATCTCAGGGAAGAAGTAACACTGACTTCAGCTTCATTAGTGTCCTCCAGAACAGGAAAGCAATGAAGAATTTCTCTGGACTCAGGGAGTGCTCCAAGTGCCATCAGGGGTGTTAAAACATGCAAGTGTACCCTTAGTCTTTCTGTCTATTTTCTGTTAGTGAAGTGCCACGCTATTAAGCAGAGTATATATCATTGCTTCTTCAAATCATTATTATAAGTCAGTATTTTTGGTGTACACAAAATAAAGCTGCATTGATGACATAAATACTTGGAGAACCTTGATTTATTTGTATGAATAGACTATCACTATTTGCAAAATACTGTCCAACTCATCCAAAATAACTAACTGAACTATACCCATCTCTGCCTAGGAGAGCTATAGGCAGTTAGACTTGGACAGTATAGACTTAGATATTACACTGCACTAAGAAGGAACTTTGTGGTGATGTTAATACTAATCCTGACTCTTAATAGGTTTGTGCAGGGTAAGGAAATGTGATGAAATAGTATATGAAGCCAATGGAAACCTCTTACTGAATTTGGTGCAGGCAGGATTTCACTCTGATGTTTTTAAACAAATGCACAAAAGAAGCTGCAGTAACTACTTCAGCTGTTCAATGATGAGTAGCTAATCAATGAGCTTTTAGATTTGAACAGCTGCTGATAACCAAAATATTTTTAAAAATCTATTATTTACATCACTAACCAAATTTATTCAGAAAAACTAAGGAGTTCCAATAGTACTTTGTGCACTTTCTTTAATAAATAAATAAATAAATAAAATATCTGCCCCTAGAAAAATTCTTTAGTCAAATCCTGCTTCAGTCCTCATTTTCATTTTTACCTTCTACCACACAAACTTCATCCCACTTTTTCTGGGCTTGTTGGGAATATCAGTGAGACAAACTGTGCTTATGCGTTTATGTCTGGTTTACCACCTCTAACGTGCTGCTCTTGTTTCTCTCACCTATTATTTTCAAAGTGCTGTGAATACAGTAAGGGGTAGACTAGTGCCTCCTGTTCTGGTTGTGTAGTGTTACTCAGACGATGGAAATTCTTTCTTAAATGATATCTTCAGATGTGTAGAAGATGTGATACACACAGCTGATAAAAATTCAAGTGTAAACAATTTCTATACTGTAGGATTTCTAAATAGTCCCTCAAACAAGGGATTCAGACACGGGATACAGTCCTTTGTGGATACAGTCAGCTTATTTTGCAGAGCAGAGTTTAACACATTTTGCAAGGTTGGTTAAGGGCTATTTTGTTATCAGCATATTATTCTGCTGATACTGCAGGTTACTCAAAAAGGGAGACTATCATTGTCCAGTGATGCCAAAGGCTACTTCTTAGAACACAAGTCTACCTCTACAGAATAACCAGCAGAATGAAGGCTTTAGACCTTATTCCTCAATAAGCTGGCAACTGCTCAGCAGATTTCTCCAGGCAGACTGAACCTGTACCTTTGTTCTATTTCATTTCTCACTGATCATAAAGGTGAATATATCTTTACACAGCAATAGTGTAAGCATTGCATGCTCAATAATGACCTCATAAAAAATAAAGAAGAATCCTTTATATTATGAAATTTTTTTAGGATAACACTACCTCTTTTAATAGACCACACAGATATGTCTTAGGTCTACAATTTCACTTCCTTTGAATACAATATTCTGATGTCAAAAAATTTAGTACATTGTTTAAAAGGTTAATAATTTCTAATGAATTTAAACATTTTTATCAATTGTATTTTTTGAATACAAAGAACCTGAAGTAGCAGGTTTCTTTAATCTGTCCAGATTTGTTTACACACAAAAAAATATTGTCTCTCCTGCTTCTGAGATGGGAACAAGCATAAATTCTTAGCTTTTAAAAAATCTAGACAACTAGGATTTCAAGACCTAATACAAGACTCCTGAAGTATGTGTGTACATTCTGTTAAATCTTTGAGTACACAATGTTTCAGTTAAGAACTTATACTTCACCTGTTTACATTTTCAGAAGTGATTGCCATTTCCCTTTTTTGGACAACCTAACTCAATAGGTTAAGCTGCTTCAGTTAGCTGACATTAAAATATAAAATCAGGGATTTGAAATCTAATGCATTTCATGGAATAAAATTCCTTTTTGCTTATTTTCATAGAATCAAAGGATTGCCTAGGTTGGAAGGGGCCTGTCAGATCATCTAGTCCAACCATCAACCTAACACAGACAAAAGCCATCATCTAAGCACTACGTCTACCTGTCTTTTAAACATCTCCAGGGATGGTGACTCAACCACTTCCCTGGGCAGCCTGTTCCAATGCTTAATAACACTTTCAGGGTAAAAAGTTTTTCTAATATCCAATCTAAACCTCCCGTGGTGCAATTTGAGGCCATTTCATCTTGTCCTATCGCCTGTTACTTGGGAGAAGAGACCAATCCTCACCTCTCTACAACCTCCTTTGAGGCAATTGTAGAGGGAAATAAGGTCTCCCTTCAGCTTCAAGGTGGGGATACCATTTTGCTTGCCATGGTGAAATTTTATGACCAAGAATTGTAGTAAATTCTTTCTTTGTATATTAACATGCACCAATGCACCATATAACAAACACCAGCACATGCAAAATCAGATAGCTGTAAAATAAAGACTATATAATGAAAAACTACTTGCATTTTGGAAGAAATATTAGTATTTCATCATTGTGAGGATGACTCCAACATTCTTAACTTCATCATACTTATCACAAAAACACCAATTATGCAATTCTTATTAACGTAACTAAAAGTCATTTCTATAGCTAAATAATATTTTAAGAGCCTTGCAACTGGATAATATTGAGGTAGCTATCTTATGGGGACATGCCTGACCATTTCCCTGTATTCACATCTGACAAATGAAATATGTCCTATAATTCTAAAACTTTTTTGCAAGTGAAGAATAATGATCAGTGACTTGTGTCTGCAAGATTAAATTATGGCTCAGCTAAAGCTTACTTTTCAGTATTATGCAGTATATGAACTGGATAATTAACTGGAAATGTATTTATTCTCATTTCCCATTAATTTGTGGATAGAATTATGTCTCCGAAGTTTAGCAGTAGTTATGATCCACAAATAATGACACATTGTCACTGTTTAAATCATTTGACTGTAGTATACTTCCTGCATTTTCAGAGTTCCAGTGCTGCTTCGTTACTGCCTTGAAAATCATCAAGCAAAGAATGGACTACTGCACTTCCAAGTGGGTGGCAATTAAGAAAGTTGGAAACATTTTTATATTTGCATGTATTTAAGGCATCAGTGATTACAGAGAAAATTATGTGCTTTCCATCTAAGTCTCAGTTTAAAAAGATGACCATTTCAACTAAGACCTTATGCATTGTTGGCAATACGGCATACTCTAGTCCTGTCAAGATGTATCATTTCAGCAACGGACAAACATAAAACATAAGATCACTGTTAAGTGATTCATGTGAATGTTTATGGGTGACATTGCAGTATGCT
>KZ505882.1:463469-482887 GCA_002844005.1 Limosa lapponica baueri | reverse complement strand
TTTCTCAGAAGCTATGCTAGAATTATTTTAATAGTCTTATCCATTCACATGCTGTCTTACATCTGACAGTCGATTATAAGTAGCTGAGAAACTTCTACTTCATAAACTACAGCTCACAATACTTATTTCTATCATTACTGAGCCATGCAAAAACATTTTTCTACTTATTTTAAGAAGTTCCTCCTCCTTTACCAACACTGTCATCACAGTCACTGTCAGGGGCACAGTCTATGTGAGATGCAATCAATCAACTAAAAGCACCCAAATTATATTATATGCAACACTTCATTGGGATCCTTTTCCTACTTCCCATCCTGTGTTTATTGTATTGAAAGGCTATAATCACTGCATCTTTTTTAGTCTCTCATTAGAATACTGTAAATATAATCTCCAAATATTGAAGGAGTGATCATAAAAATGAAAGTATCTTAAATTCTTTAAGAGAAATTGGAGCTGTTCCAGAAATATATTTCAAGGCTGTATGTTCATTTCAATGATGTTTAATTTTTTTTTTCTAATTGAAATTTTAGAGATATTTGATATACGTCAGTTATATACTTTTGTTTTTAAAAAGTTTTTTCTTGAAATTGAGTGTACAGGACTTGATCAACAAACTCATAAATGGGAAATAAAAGCCTTCAGCAAAAAGATCACAGATTTACATAAGAGGACTTGCAGTTTCTGTCTCAGTCATTCCCAGTTCTTTGCTTGACTAACAAATTTCATACAGACATCTCAGTGTATGATTTGATTAGTTTGGGGGGAATTTAAGGTTGTCTTAATTTCAGGTCTCTTTTGAAATTCTCATCAATTTGCAGTACTAAACTCAGTACTACAAAGTCCACCTTGCATAATCTCACAGGAGTACAAAGGGCACCTGTTGCATAGTATAATGGAAGTCTGTGAGAAGGCAGCTCTCATCCATATATGTGGTGTTGCAGCTGGATTAATAGCTTTGGAGAGCTGTGGTAAATCCTTTCCACCCTGTGTCTGAAGAAGCTGATGAAGTACCACTATTTAAAATCCAACCCTACAGATGTATTTAACAAGTCTTTTCAATAAAACATATTAGTGTTCATAAAGGCCAAGCTTTTATTATTCACATTAATGTACCTTTCCAGATGGAGATTACTATAATAATTATTATATTTTACTTTCTTATCTAGCTTTACAGTACAAAACGAGAAGTCTGGTACAATATCGGATTTTAACAGGCAAACTCTCAACTACAAAGCTACCTCTGTGGCTTTTATTTCAGATACGATATGCAGAACAGTTTTAGGACAATGTGAAGACTGGGTTTTTTTCTGAACTTTATGACTAAAAATTAAATACATCTAAATGTATTATAAGATATGTGGCATAATGAAATGAAATATTCTAAACTTGGACATTCTTGCCCTCAGTTAATGGGTCTCTCACAAAGATTATCATGTTCAATTTAGAAAACTTAAGTGGGAGTTGACAATTTTTTTGTCTTCTAAATGTTACAAGCCTTTTCAAATTCAACAGAGAGGAGCTATTTCACTTATCTCAATTTAATAACCTTCAGCAGAATGTGGCAAAATCGAGATGTTTTAGTTAAAAAGTTGTTGCTCTTTATTTCAACAGCTTCTGAGAAGCATAAAAATATTTTTTCCAGGTAACTGAGCAGCAGTTCACTGGGATGTTCACTATCAGCAGTTAGGATTATAGGTTTAAATAGAAACAAAAAGAAAACAAAAGAAAACTTTTGCTGCAGGCCCTGAAGTGTAAGTAGAGCTTCTGTACCCATTTAGCAGCAGCTATTTTTCCTCTGTACAAAACAGATAATGGCTTTTAAAGTGACATTTATTTCTCTGCTACCTTTTCCCTCAATATTTCTATCCATTTTTTTGCTCATCTTCAGAAGCCTCATGTTGTCATGCTCTGTTCTCATTGAGGACTGAGCTGGCTGTGCAGGTCCAGTTAAACTTCACCTCTCCTGGCTGATATCAGTTTTATCACATCTATGACACTTCATTCACACAGGTCAGCTTTGGCTTTTGGTTAATGACACTTCTTAAATTCCATGAGGATTTTCATGTACTATTGAAATACCAAATCTGGAAAAGGAAAAAGAAAGGTGGTAGTTGTTTGAAAACATTTTCCATTCATTGATTGCTATGCCAAAATGCTTGTAAGATGGCAGTCTGTAGAAAACCTGTGATTAAAGGACAAATCAAGAATAATTTCTCAAGAAGCTGAAACCTTTAATCTTCAAATGGCTGCTTCTAGAGTCTTGCCAGGAGTCATCTCAAAAGGATAAAGCTAAAAATATAATTACAGGAAAAAGCAACCTTAAGGCTGTTTTACTGTTAATAGACAAGATAATGTTAAGCTGTGTTACCAATCAGACTGAAGATGTGGCAGCTTGGGGATCAGCTGGTTTAAGAAATCAGGAAAATTTGTTATCTCAAAGAACAAGATTAAAGAATGTGAGCTTTGAAGTGGGAATCCAAGTCTCAAACTCAATCTTTAACAGTATTTATATGCAATAATAAAAGGTACATGAAGTGGTTCTCAACCTACAGTCTGGTGACTAACAACTTGGCAGGTACTAGTAGTAGCTTAGTGATGAGCCAGTACTCTGCACTCAAAATATGGCCTCATAAACTAGTCCTAGGAAATTTTCCTTTTGGTCATTGGAGTAGATTTCTTATATTTTTTAATGTAGAAATGAATAGTCATATCTGGGAATTGTATCCCTGGTGTGAAAAGACTGGACTAGAAAATAGTCCCATATTTCTTAGTTAGAAAAATACTCATAGAACCAGATTGATTTGGTGTGCCTGGTGTCAAAGAGAATGAAAGTAAGAAAGAATGGTAGAAGATGAGAGGAATATTTATATGACTTCAGGAAATTACTGCCCCACACCTGAAGACTGCTGACCCTCATCTGAGCTGCAGTAACCCCTTCTGTTTACATCTTTGCTGCAAATGCAAAGCAAAACAGAGCTGTTTAAAAACCAGTTGTTTCCCTTCACATACAAAGGTGCAAATACAAGGTCTCTTACTGTGGCTTAGCTAAGGGCTAAAGCTTCCAGTAAAAGATCTATAACCTCTTATGGACACCTTAGCCTGAACAACCCCTACCTTGTGATTATGCCCACCTGTTCAAAACTTTGGCAATTTCAGCTTTGAAGCTTCACTTGAGAACTGTTTTTTGTTCCTACAAGTCTCAAGATAGGGAGCATTGTGAGTAAATGTCCTTCCATGACAGGAAAGTGTATTCATAAAATAATCAAGATTTAACCATAACGAGAAGTACTTTAACTTGTACTTAAGTACTTAAGTAATCTTAACTGCTTTTCAGCACTCACATCTGTGATGGTTAGTGTAAGGCGAAGAAAAATATATTACAACAAAGGCAAAGAGTGAGTCTTCAAATGGAGCCAGGCTTATTTGCAAAGAGCATTAAAACTGGAACACATTACTAATTTATGAGGGTTGAAGAGAAGGAGGACAACATCCTGGAAAGAATGGGTTAACAGGTTAATGGTAGGCAGTTTGTTAAAAAATAATTTGTTTTCTTGGATGTAATTGTTATTTCTGTTACTGTTGCAAGATCAGTTAATAAGATTGGATTAAAAGCCATTTATTTCATTGGGTTTTATTATCTACATATGATTTCTAGAACACCTAGATATTTCAAATGAGGCCTAGAACTTCTGACTTAAATCATAGTATGTATTTTGGAAAGGAACGCTGCTTTAACTCTTGCAAGCACAAACACTATTGAAAACATTAAAGACAGATATTTTCCTATTTTTACTTTAGTGACTCCAAATTTAAAAGGAAAAAAATGAGACTTGCATTTATATTAATTAAATACATTAATATCAACACACAAATAATAATAAAACATTGTAACCAGAAATGGAACTGGCAATGTTTTATAACACTATGCATTCTCAAATTTTGTCCATGGCTTGAAATCCCAATTATTTACAGGCATGGTCTATTTACAGATAAAATGATTTTCTGAAAAATAATTATTTAAGGTAAAATAAAATATTATTCATTAATCATGTATAATAACCTCAGTAAAAACAAAAATAAAGCAAAGAAAACCCAAATCAGTAAGTTCAACTTAAACCGAAATAAGAAAAATCCTTGGTTTCCGTTCAAGTTCTCCACAAACCTTTCATCTCCCTCTTCTTTAGCTCCCATGCATGCTTCTCTCAGCTCTGATGTAGTGACTTCCTCGACACAATTTCCTTGGAAAAAGGAGAAAAAGCAAAAAAAGAAGTAAGCCTGAGTTTGAACAGTGGAAAATTAAAATCTGTGAAAAAGGAAAAGTGAAGCCAGGGACAACACAGAATCTTGGAAGTAGCCTCTTTTGAAGCTAGAACACCTTTCAAAAATATTTGACATTATCTTGATCAGTATTTTGCAAGTCATATCAGCAGTGATAAAATTACATTTGATTTTAATATGAATGAACTGCATTCATTAGCAAGAAGCTGGAATATTGCTTAAAAAGACAGCTCATGAAATTACAGTGTTTCAGTCCTGCTTTAGTCTGATCAAGTACTGCATTTGGACTCTTCAGTTATTTAAAAAATGCACCATTATTATAGACAGAGGGGATTTAGGAAGCCAGGTTCTATGAATCTTATATGCAAAGATGATAAATTAAGGAAGTGTTTGAATATGAAGATAATTACTATTTTACCATTTTTTATATTGTAACTATGTGCATATACATTACCTGACTTCTGTTATGATTTTAAAAATGAATACACACTACAACGCCAAAGAATAAGTGGTTCTAGAAATTGCTGAAGAAAATCATACACAAAGGAGCTCATTTTAGCACTATGCCTTTTTATAGAAAATGAGGACCATGATATTGTAAAGGTTCAGTTAAAATCCCTGAGTCACATAAAATACAAATGACCATAATCAGGTCTCACAACCTGATTAAATATATATTCAGAAAACTTTATATGACTTACAAGTGAAGAAAAAGTTCTCTTTTTGGAAAAATGAAATTTGTATATTTAATTTCTTATTTTCTAATGTTTTATAAGTTTTAAAAAATAGTCTTATAATTTTATACTATTTTAAACATAGTAGCTGTAATTCATATTTCATCTTGCCCGTGGAGTAATGTGGGCTTGCTGATATTGATCCAGCAGCTAGATAAAGTAAAAAAAAATCTGTTCTAGAGATTGAAATGGCACCATTTTTCAGGTCTGTTGACTGTACTTCTCAAACTCATAGAAGCTACTTATGTATATATATTGTTATGGTGAAAGCAACTACTATTGTAAATGTTAAGCGTTCTCTTTCAAAACCTCAACTTTCATGTCATTATAAAAACACATGCAGATTTTTTTCATCTCTCTTCAAAGTTAGGAATTATGGCAGGATCACTAGTTGATGCATTTAGGTATCGTTCAACCACTTCTTCTTTAGGGTTGAGGAGATATTTAGTTCAAGAGTTTTGTCTACTGATAAGAGAATGGAAGGGAAATTGCGAGCAAAAACAGGTCTTTGAACCTCAAAGCAGAACTGCTTCCTGGAAGCTCTACACCTGGCTTAGATTTCTGCTTATAACAAACTCTGTTCCACAGCCATATGTGGAAGAAGCTGTGCTGATTTCTCTACTCAAGGGAGGCAACTATAGCAGGTCATGGGCTCTGCTCTGAGAACAAGACTTTGTAGAGCCGTACGACTCCCCCACCATTTTACTATGTGCTGTACCTACTGCCCACATATACTCAGAAGACATTGTAAGGTCAGTTTTCCTCATAAACTGATTTTCTTAGTGAATTTTGACCGGTGATCTCTGATATTTTCATGTGCTGCTATCTCCAGCTCCTTTTCCTTCTACATTCATTGAAAACTAACCATAGTCAACTAGGTTTTACATTATTTGAATTTCAATTTTTTTTAGATGTATTATTTTGACAGGAAGGAATAATACCATCTTAGGCAATTGACACTGAAAAGATATACAATCATTCCTCATTTTAGAGCCTAATTTGTTAAAAAATGATGATATCCATAAGCTGTGTATTTATGGGTTACCGTATATTTTGTTTCCACTAAAATATCTGATTAGAGAAATTAACTAGTGTTGGACAGAATGGTCAGTTTTACATAATAATAAAAAAGAGCTTAGTGAAATAGTCCTCTACAAAGGAATGAGCTATATAGGACTGTGAGTCCAAAACCCCATTCTGCTGAAGTGAAAATATTGTTCATGTTCTGATCAGTATAAACCAGCGTGTAGTGTAACTGCCTTAATTTATTTTCATCCTAGACAGATTCTGGTACTTGAACCACAGAACTGCCAATTAACTGATGCAACAATTGTCAATGTTTGTATTTGTAGGGCATGAACTTCATAAAAGCAGAATCAAAGCAGTTTTAGCTTCAGGATAACCTTACTGTAATGCAGTAATTTGTCCTCCACTGCACCAGCCCAGAGAAGAAGCTTCACTTCTAGCTGTGACAGCTCCCAGTTCCAAACACCTGTTCTGAAAAGCTTGAGCACAAACAGAATGGTGACAGCAAATGAAGAGGTTGTAGGCTTCTTTGAAAGGCTTCAGAGGCACTAAAAAGAAATGGCAGATAAAGCACAGAGCATGTAAAACCAGCTATATTGATTTAGGTCAAAGCTACAAGAAGTTTTTCTGTAACAGCAGAAAAAAAAAGACAAAGATAGGAGACTAGATGCAGCATGTACAGTCGTTTTCATGCATAGTCAATCCACAACCATTTATGTCTTGGAGGCTTTCTGAACTATACGTCACTTCTGTGTGTCATTGGAGTTGTCTTCCTTAAACTCATCTAGTCCATCCTTAAACTAGTTTAAACTCTTAGATTTCCAGAGTGGCAAAGCACTCTGAAACATTAGTGCATGTTGTGGGAGGAATCATTAGGTTTTTTATTTTTATTTTTAATTGTCTCTGGTAATGTCATTTGATGCTTTTACTTTTTTGCACTTTTTTCACTCTTCTATAACACCCTTGACTTTGTAGACCTGTATCATATCTCCCTTGATTGCTTTTTTTTTTTTTTCAGACTAACCAGTCCTAGTTTATCTAGTTGTTTCTTGGATACGAAAGGTCCATCTTTGTGATCAATGTAGAGGCCTTCTTGAACCTTACCTTTCAACCTGCCATTATATCCCTGAGACAGGGAAACAATATTTATGTAGCAGGTGAATCATAAATTTATTCAATGACACAGTAATTTTCTATGTTTTGCACTTCATTTCTCTACTAATAATTCCTGACATACAATTTACATTTTTGTTTTACTCAATTTGCTTTCTCTAGGACCACTTGGAGAAAGTTTGACAAAGAATAAAGTTACTGAAAAGATACAGAAGAGAAGAGAATGAGGTCTTTGTGGCCTAACAAAGATATCTTTGGCTGGAAGACAGTGAATTGTATAACTCTGTAATTTTTAGGTTCTCTTGCAGAAAGGGAGCCGGTGATGCTGAAAGCATTGGTTCATATTTGAACTTCCAGATTATGGGTTGTAACTGTGCTTCATATTGTTGTAGAAACAATGAGTTGCTGCAGCATTTGAATGTAGAAACAAACAGATAGCTGTATCTGGCCTGACCATGACAGTCCCATGGATCAGTTGTAGATTATGACCGTTAATGCTTTCTTAATATGTGCTGATACTGCTTCAGAAGCTATCCCACACTAATAAATTATAAAATAGTCTATACACAATATTGAAAAGCTATTGCATTCTAAGGAGTTCAAGCCTGTTGACAACCTGGTATTATTCAAACAACATTAGAGCTGAATCAGTAGTAATCTACTTCCTTAGAAAGGATGCTGAAGTATTGATACCAGGTGTTTTGAAAAATGCCCCAACAACTCATTATAGTGATTAAGGTTTAACTGGTATTTACAGGCAGTTTACTCCCTTCTCCAGTAAAGAGGTTGCCTGACTTAGTAATCTTTTGATTAATAGATTATAAATGCTCTCTTTTCTTGCCCTAAAATTGTTCAGCCACTGTAAACAAGGTTAAAAATAGTGTCCCTGGAACACAGTGTTTTTAACACTGTTGGTGTTGGAATAGTTGTCTGAAGCTTGCTGTATAGAGCACTGTTCACTTGTACCATTCCTAAGGTAATTCTCAGTAGATATCCCAAAAGATATCTGAAAAACGGACCGAGAAATGTGATGCATAAGACAATGCTAGACCAAGTGTTTAAATAGTTCACCATGCTGGTTCTGCTACCATAGCTTAGAATCATAGAATCATAGAATTGTCTAGGTTGGAAGGGACCTTTAAGATCATCTAGTCCAACCATCAACCTAACTCTGATAAAAAACCATCACTAAACCACGTCACTAAGCGCTATGTCAACCCGTCTTTTAAATACCTCCAGGGACGGTGACTCAACCACTTCACTGGGCAGCCCATTCCAATGCTTAATAACCCTTCCAGGGTAAAAATTTTTCATAATATCCAGTCTGGACCTCCCCTGGTGCAACTTGAGGCCATTTTCTCTTGTCCTATCACATGTGACTTGGGAGAAGAGGCTGACCCCGGCCTCACTACAGCCTCCTTTCAGGTCGTTGTAGAGAGCGACAAGGTCTCCCCTCAGCCTCCTTTTCTCTAAGCTGAACAACCCCAGCTTCTGCAGATTTGAAAACTCAACTTAAAATTAGTCACTTAAAAAGTGACTAATAACTGAGCCCTGACTGCTGGAGAAATGGTACTATTTAAGGTCTTTTTGTTAGTGTATTACATGTCTGTAGACCCAACAGGACTTGAATACAAGAACTGCCTATGAAGTTGACTGTAGAAGTGAAACTTTAAGTGGTACTTAGAAACTCATTCCCTGGATTTGTGTAGGTACTTAACACCTAATGACTGTTTGGGTCAAATGATATTTACACTGCTTTAGAACTCCTCTAATGCAGTACTATATGGCCTGAGTGCAGCATTGTGCCTTTGTACACTTGCAATTATTTATTAAAATGGTATGTTGGCAATAAACAGTAAAAAAATATAAAGGGATGTTTGCATACTTCAAAGAACTACTAGATTTTAATCTTCTAAAGATTTAAAATGTTATTGTTTCTTAAATTATTGCAAACAAATATAACTGCGGATATACTCATCAAAACGTTTTGTTATGTCTTCTGCATAAGTAAACTTTTTGATATATATATTGCCTTCATGTTGTTTTTTTGAGGGGTATATTAGTGTCAGAATGTTATGTTGAAGTTGGATAGGTCAAGATAGTTTTTTAATCCTAAACTAGGAGTTGTATTCTGGGTAGTTAGAATTCTTGGAAGATCAGCCAGTGGGGATGTCTGACATGAGCCTGCCTATGGAAGAAGAGACTGTCTTCATGAGGGTACCAGCCATCAGGATTTGAGCTGATGACAAATTCATGTGAATGAGCTACAGTAAATGGATCTCCCTAGGAGCAACCTGACTTGATTAGCTGGAATACTGAACACAGGAGTCTCTACTTCTTTCAGAGCCACGTGTGACAGACTACTCCCAGACCAATCAAAAGGGCACTGAGCCTGGTGGGGAGCTTTCAGAGGAGTCATCTTTCTACATGGTAAATTGCTTTTTTGAAGGAAGTAATTAATAGCAATCACTTCAACATCATTGGAAAAAGACTCTTTAAAACTTGATTTGGTTAGAATTATGTTTTATTTAGCCTTCTGGGGTTGAAAAACCATTTATAATTTGATACGAAAATCAGGGTTCTTCTCTGGGGAGAGGGAGAAATAAGGATTTTTTCAGACTACAACTTAGCATTTAGCTCCTGCTGCTGTATTGTATCTTGTTAAGCTCTGAGAAATTGATGTATGAGAAAATACTTTAGCATTTCACATTTAAACAAATATTACCTGACAGAACGTTCAGGCATTAGGCATTTATAGGAAGTTTCCCTCTTTCTTATTTCTGAGTCTGCCCCTTGGAGATGATATCAGTGTCTGTTAATAAAATTACCGTGCTAAGTAAAACAATCAGTTGACACTGGCACCAGACTGGTTTTTTTTTTTTATTGGCACTACAGAGGTATTCTAGTATAACAGAAATATCTTATAATCTTTATCTTCTGCCCAGGGAGGTGGTTGAGTCACCATCCTTGTGTGAGTTTAAGAGTCGTTTAGATGTGGTGTTGGGGGATATGGTGTAGGGAAGAACTTTGTAGAGTAGGGTAGATGGTTGGACTTGATGATCCCAAGGGTCTTTTCCAACCTAGATAATTCTATGATAATCATGAGGGTTATATTACTGAAGTGCTCTAGTTTTCTTTTATCCAACAGAGAATTTCATTAGTGTTCCCTGTGAATGTAGAGGCATTTGTTTATTCAAGGTCTCATAAACTACATATTGCTAATCCAAACTAAATAATTTGTGACTTGGCTTTCCACAGGCAATTTTTCAGGAGCTTCACTGACATTACCACCCCATTTTGAGGAATGAAATCAGGGTTGTGTACACAGTATCTAATACATACACATTATCTGGGTCCATATACTGAGCATTTTGAGGAAGTGTCTAGCTCTATACATTGACCTGTGTTAGTAATCACAGTAACTTTTGGTGTAATCTTTTTACTAGTATTTTTACCGTTATCTTCTAAACCAGCTCAAAAGATTAAAAACAATGGGAATTCAGGCCCTTTAGCTAAGAAGATGGGAGCTCAACATGGAATTATTTGGGATTAATGCACCTTTCTAATTAGCTCAGCAGAGGATCTATTTATACTAGCACACTTCATCAAAAGAAAAGATAAGCTTGGTCGTTATGGTATTATAAACAGTGTACAGTCTTTAGCTGAGCCTGTTAGCGGCATGAAACAAAACTGCTTTGCAAAAATATTAACCAACTAAGTATCACAAGCTTGTTATTTGACTTTGTTGGGAAAAATAGAAATGAATACAGTCATTAGTCTAGAACAACTAAAATGATTTCCCTTAGAAGAAACTACCATGATTTATACTATTTTAAAATAAGCTATGAGAATGAAGTTGTGTGTGATGATTGACATAATTTTGATTAAATTACATTAAGATACTGGAATCAACAGCTACTAGTATTTACTGTAAAATCCAACACTTTGTGAGAGACACTAGTAGAAGAAGGTTCAACACTGTGTAGCTCTGTAGTAATTGTGCTGTTCCCATTGCTATTAATGGACTACAACCTTGTACTAGCTTAGCTATATAAGGCCTAAGGACTTGCCTGGCCTTGTCTAGATTTATGTAATCTTATTTTAGCTATTCTTAGCTGAAGCAGAAAATTGTGCAATAGTTAGGCGACCAGAATTTAACTTGCTTTAACTAGCCTTATTTTAGCTTTATAAAACTAGATATTTTTAGCCTGAAGAAATTATACCATACACTGTAAATGTCTAAAAAAAGGCAAAGTTTTGAGTCTAACAACTGTTAGACACAGCCCTCAGAACAGCTGTCACAGTTCTTCTCCGAGCAAATGCCTTTAAATCAACAAATATTTCTCCTGTTCATAGGAATAACTTTGGTTTACAGGACAGTTTGCTAGGAAAGATGCACAGCTGAAGCTGTTGTGATGGTTGAATTTTTCCAGAGCACGTGTTCACCAGATATGGTTGATAATGCTTTAAGCCGTAACTGTTGCTGAAATAAAATTGCAAAACTGCACAGCTGCTGATGTGTCCTGCCAAAAATACTGCAGAGTGGGAACAGTGGGTCTTCTGACTTTTTCTGCTCCAATCCCTCCTCTTCCTCACCTGATCTTTGAGGGATTTTTTTCCTGTGTTCTTGAGACAGATGCAAGAGGCTAAACATATTGGAATTCCCTGATAGTAAAGACAGAAACAGAGGAAGACAGGGTGCCTGTGGGAGAAGGGCAGGTGGCAATGGGCAAAGCTAGAGTTTACTTTAATAGATTTTCATAGCCACAAAGGACTGAGCAGGAGAAAGGAAATAATTGCCTTTGCTCTGAGCAGATGGGTTAAATCATATTGCTTTGTTCCCACATTTCTCAGCTAGGAAAACAAAATCCTGGACAGCACTGATAACCTTGTAGTGCCAACTCTAGCCAAAACACACACTGAGGGATATTTACTGCATGCATAGGAGCACACTGTGCCCAGAGCAAAATATATGCATCCTCTCTGTCCCAGGCACACACAGCAATGAGTCTTTTCTGGTGAGATCTGAGGAAGGACTGCTGATGTAGGACACCTGATGCAGATTAAATGGCAGAGTGGGAATGAGATTATAGGCATAAACTGACCTCTTTTCTTACAGATTTAAAAAAACCTAGGCCACTTACTTTGAAAAAAGCTATTTCAGACTTCATGAGATTTCCCTGCTCAGCTCTCCTCAAAGCACTGTACACCAGCCAGTAATCCAGGACTGACAGAAATGTGTTGGCAAGCAACCTGAGCTGGTAGACCAGAGGTTCTCATACAGGCTCCCTTCTCTACCCTTGGACAGCTGTTACCCACACCAGACAATCCTGTACCACTGCTGCAGCCTGAAAAATGAACACCTGACTGCTCTCTGGCTGCAGAGGACTTGAGAGCAGCCACCTGTCCCCTTTTGCTCTCATCAACTCTTGGTTCTTAAGAAATTGGTAAGGAGTGTAAATAAAACAGGTGTAGTACAGACTGTCCACCAAGAGGTTGGTTTTGAAATGTCTGAGAACTTCACCCACAGAGGAAGTACCCTATCTTTCAGTCTCCAGAGAGACAAATACACTTTACATTCTTAATTTATTCTCTTCTTGACTTCATTCCTTTAAGCAGTATACATCACACTCATTCAGGACAGGTTACCTACATTTCCCTGTAGCACAAGGATACAGAGTATTTGGATTCCATCCTAGCTATAGCAGGGCTTTAAGGATGTGCAGTATCTCACAAACTATATCACAAACCAGGTCTTAAAATCTGCAGAAACCATGTCCTTTGGCAGGAAAAACTCACCAATTATTTCAATTTATATTTCTGGCCCTGACAATGAAGAACTGCATATTCCACAGGTTGATGGGGTCTATTTTTGCAGAGAAGTGTTTTCTTAGATTTTTCTTCATTTTAAGAACTGATATCAATCAGTAATTGCTATCAATCACTGATATGTGAACGCCTTCCGATATCTGTCTATACCTTTCCTCCTGGAGAGGTAAAAAAAAAAAGGAAGGAAAGCTTGCAGTAAAAATTTTTAACATTTATCTTGAACCTTTCCTTCTGTCTTTGTAATGTAAATGGCACTTTAGCACTGAGAGACAGATGATTTTTCTAGCTTTAAAGAGCTGAAATCTGCTCTGCTTCAGTGTGGTAAGCAGGTAACAAAACCCTCCAGGACCTGTAGCTACAATATTGGGGGTTTTGCACAATTCTCAACCTTATCTTTGGGAAGTATGTTTTACTCCTTGTACTTCTGCATGAGGCCTTTTGATCAAGGTATGCCATGATTCAAAGCTATCCAGTGCATAGTAGGACATCCTAGGAACATTCCTGTATGCAGCTATATTGTGATATGTTGTTATGAGATACAAAACCACCCAAAACACATCTTCTTGACACTGGTACATTTATGGCTATGACTACATCTCCACTTATTTTCTTTAGTAAGGTCATCTGTGAAGGAAAAGCAGATTAAAGGTAGAACAGGTATATTCAGCTTTCTCACCAGACAATTGACCCTGGGCATACATAAGCGGCAGGCGCTCTGTATAACTTCTGCACACCAAATATCTCAGAGGAGATTCTTCTGTTTAGTATATCTGAACCTGACTCTAAATTGGGACAGTAGCAGCTGTGAATTAAGCTCTTACTTGTTCTGGCTAGGTCATCTCTGCACATAAGCAGAAGCTTTATAAACTGCCTTGAAAGAATTGACTAAACTGAAATGGGTAATGACAGGTCAGGAACCTTGACACAGAACTTGAACCTGAGCTGATAGTTTGGGTATGATCTTACTTGAGGATGTCCTCTCTACAGAATTTTTTTAAAATAATGCATTTTCCAGATTTCAAGCCTTGCTGTTCTCATCTGTAAAGTTTTTTTGTGATGCAGAAAGCCCATACCAGTAACATTAGTTTCCACAAATCATTCTTGTCCTTTGTTTCCTGAGAACAGGGAGGAAAGAACTCCTGTAGAACTCAACAGCTTTAGGATGGTGAATATGATCATCTATACATGGTCCCAAAGTATGGATCATGGTTTTGAACTTTGTTGTGGTGTAGAAAGAAAACGTTTCAAAACCACTGGAACTACATTTCAAAATGCAGCGTGGTTATGATAGCAACTGGAAAACTCCTAAACTATCAAAGATGTTTTTTCTGTGATAAAAAATTCATAGAGGTACCCTGGATACGCTTTGAGTTTGATTTGAGTAAAGGGTAACAAAGGCATTACTTTCTCCTCTGGGAAAGAAACATACTAGGTCTATCTGCTACAGAAGTAACATAGCATTGACCTGTGATTTTCACTTCTGTCAGCAGCTGAGTCTCTTTTCCTGTCACTAGAGTTGTTTCTTGTCTCCTTTCCCACATATCAATTATAATAACTTCCTGCACTCCAAAATGTTGTCAAATTGCCTCATGCTTTTCTGAGTAGCTGCCCAGAAGGGATACCTGTTTTGAACATCTTAGTTCCTAAAGTTCTGAGTCACTCTCAAAATACAGCTGGAGTTGGTAGCCATGCTATTGTCCTAAATAAAGACATTGGAATAGAGTGCAATCTGAAATCTACGTGAGTGAACAAAAGACATTAAGATGAAATTATCCAGGTACTCATACTGCACAGACTATATTAGATTACATGTATGCTGTGAATTACAATATTTATATGGATATAGCACTAAATTTTAATGTTCAGTTTTCATAATTTTAAGTGTTTGTTTATGCCATGCAGAAATCCAGCAAAGAGAAATATGAAAGCCTTTAATTTCATTTGAAAGTGTCATCTTCCTCTTGCTGTGTATGTGGCAATAAACCAGAATTTATTCTGATGGCATTATCAGCCATGAGCATTACAAATTGACACATTTCCTAGTACACTCAGCATTATAATTAACTTTAACATACTGCACATTGACATTCAACCACTATAAAAATGCCTTCATTACAGGACATTTTGTTGTGCCTTCAGTCATGTAGAAATCTAACAAAGAACAATCTACAGACTTAAGTTTTATTTTGAAATGTCAGTTTCTATTCATAAACATCAGTAAAAAGTATTTGTCCCAATAGATTTGAAGGCAACAAAAAATAAGCCAATCTGTGCTTCAGAATGTTATCATCAAGAAATGATCACTTAAAGAACACACTGAACAAACTGTATAGTGTAGATTTGTTCTTTATTTTAAGAGGTGATTAGTGTACTTTGAGCCCAGCCTTTGTTGTTTCTCAAGACTCAAAAAAAATGTTCACATATAAAAAATGTATTGCATTATTTAGTTTATTTGATATAGCAAAACTCCAAACAGACCTCATAGTCTTCTTTCTCCTCATGTAATAAAGAGTTCTGTTTCATCTTTCATGGTGGCATGGTAAGTTTTTATAAACTTTATGATGGAAGCAGAGTTTTGAAACAAGACAGATTTCTTTGTTCAGTCTAAATGTTGGGTTTTATTGTTCAGCCAGATGTCTTGAACTGGTGTAGTAACAAGCTGAGCTAACCACAAGACTTTTTGAAACAATGGGCTGATGACTACATCTAAATTTGACACTTAATAAAGTAATAGCTGTTGTTACATGTAAAGGCATAATGTTTTTTTAAATTTTGTTTATTCATTAACCAGAAGACTCTCCTGTCATGACTCTGTGTAAAGAACCAGGTTCCTGTGGAGGGGATGGGCATGAAAGTAAGAACTGGGACAGTAGTGCAGCAGGTAGGCCAGAAAGAATTGGGAATCCAGATGTGGAGAACAGAAACAAAGAGGAATGGGTTCATGACTATGTCTTCTTCTCTAAATCTTTATTCTTTTACTGTCAACAGTTTCTTTCAAAGCACCTCCTTTTCTCATGCTATCGCTTCAAAGGAAGATGCTAACCAGCTACTGCTGTCACCTGTTTCTATAGTTCAGAAAGCAGAAATCCTGGCAGTGGGTCAGAAGCAGGGAGAATTTTTAGCTATAAAAAGTGCGCCTCATATGGGCTCAACCCTTGCAGCATCTAAATGTATAAATAGAACAAGAAGCAGAAACCCTGACTCCCAGCCGGCTGTCTTCACTACAGACACATGTACTTTTGTTTGCTTGTCTAGCCCCAGTAGTTTTGTAAATGTTTAACTCCGAGACACAGAATAGAATGTACTATGATAACTTCATGAGGAAGACACTCTGTTGACTTGGGAGATATAAAAGTTTGAAATCCCACAAGATAAAGAAGGACAAGGGCTGAAGTCTGCCTGGATGCCAAGCTCCTTTATAAGTAATACACACCACCATTGCCTTATCACCATTTTCACTACAAAGGATTCAGTGAAATCTGAGAATATTAGCCTTTCCATGCCTTCGGGACATAATGCAGAGGAACCTCAACAGTCCTGCTGCAGGGAGGAAGAAAACTGGAAGTTAAGCCAGATCACCATATTAAGTCTTTTTTTTTTTAATTCACTTTTATGATCATGGGACTTTTAGCATTTGTTTTCTGAGATGCCTAGTTCTCTGTCCGATGTGGGGGAAGTCCAGGTTTTGAACCCCGAGCATAGATTCCTGTGTGAAGTCCCTGCTGGGTTCCTTACACTGAGGTGTTGCAGTGCCTTACTTTGTGCTAAGAGCCCAGCAAAACATCTAAATAGATAACTTTTGAAAAGCATTATAATTAAACATTTTTGCATGATAAAAAGAGCCACAGAAATCTTCTACAATAATGTTTAACTTCAGAAAGAAAAACTACAGATATATATTAGTAAAATAGTTACAATGAAAGTCAGAAAGAAACTGAGGGGAGTTAATAAGTCTAAATACTCTCAGGCAGGCAGTATAGAAAATTAAAAACCAAATATGAGGCAAAATCTCTATAGAGTATCTATCTAAAAGGCTAAAAAGAGCTAGTAAACAGCTGAGTATAGGGATCATTATAAATTAAAATAAAAAAAAATACACAGAACTCATTCAAAAGATAAAAGTTGGGTCCAAATGAAGAAATTAGGAGAAAAGAGGACATATGCTGGAGAGTTAAACATTGCAGGTTTGAAAAAGTGTTAGGAATGACTTACTAACATCATTAAAACTTCTAATAGAGTTTTTTTTAAGCACAGTCAAGAAGACTGCCAAAGAATTGACATGGGTCCAAAGATGATGCGGGTGTTAAAGAAACCCTTAAGGAAGAAATTACTATAGTAGACCAGCTAAAAATCTATTCCATTTGTGTTGTCCAAATGCTTCTCCATAATGGTTTTCTTTTTTTATTTTTATAAGGGGACAGTTTAAGGAACTGTCTCAAATTGAAGTGCCAGTAAATGACTATTAAGATAAACCAATAAGGAGATTTATAAGAAATTGACATGAAGAGATGGTATTCAGGCAGGAACTCTAAAGATAATCAAATATGAAATTGCTAACTACCAGCTAAAATCAGAAGGATGGAAAGGATCAAATAGGACATCAATTTTAAAAATAGTCCAGGAGAGAACTAGAAAATGAACTGGTAAATCTGATTTAACTTCAGAAAAACTGTAAAGATTGGAACTGTCAGGGAGAAAAGAAAAGAGAGAGAAAAAGAGAGAGAGAAAGAGAGATGGGAAAGGAGGCGGAATCAATGCAGATTCAGTCTTTCCATCCAAAATCAATACAATGCTGTAAAAAAGTCAATGGCTTCTTTGGGAATGTTCCCAGACAGTGGAACTTGATTCTATTTACCAATAAACTGTTAGAATACTCTCTGGTAGGTTTTTGCCTCATGCCAACTATCGCTGTCCTGCTTACAATTTAGGAGCTAATGCAATCCAGAGACCATTCTCAACATGCAGCCACCTGCTTTGGAGAATATGAAACAGAGAGTGGACCCTGCTAGTGAGTTCATGTGCCAGAGAACAGTTGTATGCACATTAAATGTTTTGGTATTAATGCATCCTTAAAGTTTGAAGATAATGAAGATCCAGTTGCTGGAATGTATATTAATTTCCAGGGTTTTAATAAGACCTGCCATCAGAGGTCCCTAAAGAAATGGAGACATCTTAGGGGAATCCAAAAATGAACATCTGTACAACGAGACAGTAGAAAGGGTGGGAGAAGGGAACTGCTCCAAGCTGTACATACATGATAACAGAATTTGATATCACTGCAACTGACATAGAAAATACTTGATGTTGTTGGAGATAGTTTAATGGGAGAAAACAAATTTCTAGTCTCTGAGAGCAGCCAAGAATGCAGGAAAACTGTTTGCTATTGTCCTTCTTGGCTCATATTCAGCAGTCTGTTGACCAACACCCCCAGGTCATTTTCTGCCACGCAGCTTTCCAGCCACTCTTCCCCAAGCTGCATGGGGTTGTTGTGACCCAGGTGCAGGACCCATCACTTGGCCTTGTTGAACCTCATACCATTGCCCTTGACCCACCAATCCAGCCTGTCCAGATCCCTCTGTCGAGCCTTCCTACCCTCAAACAGATCAACGTTCCTGCCTAACTTGGTGTCATCTGCAAACTTATTGAGTGTGTGCTCAATCCCCTCGTCCAGGTCATTCATAAAGGTGTTAAATAGAACAGGGGCCAGTAGTGAGCCCTGGGGAACACCACTTGTGACCAGCTGCCACCTGGATTTAATTCCATTCACCACAACTCTTTGGGCTCAGCCATCCAGACAGACTTTTAGCCAGACAAAATATCGAAGAATAGTTGTAACTATATAAACCTATATAAATCTTATGTTTCTCCTAAATCCTGAGAAAGAGATGTGTTTTTCTTCCAACAACCTCAAAAAGGATAAAGTATAATTAGAAAAGGACAAAACAGACAGGTGTTTTAAGCCTGAAGAGGAGAAAACTGGTAAAGGGAAACAACAGAAACATAATAAAATGTATGGAATACAGAAGGAATACCATTTCTTAGAACACAAGAACCTAATAATATAAACAACAGGCAAAAGGTTTAAATTGCAGAAAAGAAATTGCTTTCTCACAACTTAGAAGAAAACCGTTGAATTTCTTCATGCAGAAAAATACCTAGAACAAATTTATAAAATTAAAAAGAGTTGAGACAAATTAGGATCATCAATGTGAATTAGAAGGCTTTCTGTCCAGGTGTCACCTCAAAGCAATCCCTAAAGTGGTGGCTACCAAAAACTAGGAAGTAAAATTGTCATACATGTGACCTTTCCCCATGCTCTTGCCCCTAGCATGTAACTATGTTTGGAAGAAACAAAGGAAGAGGAGCCAGAGATTTTTTTCTGGACCAGCAAGATCTTTCTTAATTTTGTAACAGTCTGGCTCCAAAGGAAAAAAAAAA
>KZ505882.1:449352-462089 GCA_002844005.1 Limosa lapponica baueri | reverse complement strand
ATAAATGTATTAAAAGCCCAACAAACATAAAATAAAAGACTTGCAAACAAAAAATTGATTTGACATACTATTCACAGTGAAAACATCTTTGCACTGCTTTACAGTTTCAGTGGTTGTATTTTACAAGCTCATGGTTGTACTTTATAGATATGCCAGGATGATTCAGAATGAAACTAATTTCATTTAAGTGATGCCCTGAATATTCTTTTACCTCATAATAGTAACAAGAGAAATGAGGCAAAACTAGTAAGTTTTCATAATCATGACCAGCAATTATCATCCCCATGTCCTCAGCACTGGTGAGACTGAACCTCAAATACTGTCTTCAGTTTTGGGCTCCTCACTACAAGAAAGACACTGAGCTGCTGGAGCCTGTCCAAAGAAGAGCAAGAAAGCTGGTGAAGGGTCTGGAGCACAAGTCTTATGAGGAACAGCTGAGGCAACTATGGTTGTTTAGCTTGGGGAAAAGGAGGCTGAGGGAAGACCTTATCCCTCTCTATGACTACCTGAAAGGAGGGGGTTGGTCTCTTTTCCCAAGTAACAAGTGAAAGGAGAAGAGGAAATGGCCTCAGGTTGTTTAGACTGGATATTAGAAAAAATGTCTTTACCGAAAGGGTTGCCAAGCACTGGAACAGGCTGCCCAGGAAACTGGCTGTCACCATGCCTGGAGCTATTTAAAAGACTTGTAGATGTGATTCTTAGGCACATGGTTTAGCAGTGGACTTGGCAGTGTTAAGTTTATGGTTGGACTTGATGATCTTAAGGGTCTTTTCCAACTTAAATGTTTCTATATGATTCTATAATCGGTTTTCTGTAATGAGAGTAACAGTCATACAAAATGCGCCTAGTTTCTTTTCAAAAGTTATCAACATATCTTGTACTGACTGAGTTGAAAGCACAAACATTAGATAATTGTTTATTTTGCTGGGTATTAAAATAAGAGATCTAGTGTCTGACCCAGGCAGCTATTTACCTTCCTTTACTTTCTCTATCAGTCACTTTTTGTGGAGATGTGTAGGAACATATTTATTTCTTTTACCAGTTCTGTCATACTTCAGATGATTACTGAAGTGTCATAAACAGTCAGTGCTGGAGGTCAATAACCTCAGAATAGAAAAAAAATCATTTGCAACACTTACACAAGTTGTATTTTGTTTTCCTTTTTCCTTTTATCACTTTTCTGAGCCCAAGGGCAATTTCATTTACTTCCTTCCTTGTGTTTTCATCTTACTGCAACAATGACTTTCTTGCTTCACTATTACATCTTTAGCTGATCAGAGCATGGTGAATCTTTAATCCAATTCAATTGTGAGTCTTCATCTCAGAAATAGTTTAGCATCAGTAGACCTTTTGTCTAGTTGATTGTGGCACTCTTCCTCCAGCACATAAGTTGACATCCCTTCATCCTCCTGGAAGCAGCTTCTGACTTTTATCCAGTATGGTGCTGAAATAAAGGAAGAGTGGTTTCCAAATATCGCAGGCAGAAGTGAGAAAAATGAAAACTAAATAGACTGAATGGTAATATCTCTCAGCTGTGAAAAACAATGCAAGACTTGTCAAAGAGTGCATTTCACATCATTACCTTCATCTCACCATATCCATCTGTCACATGTTCCTCAAAAGTTAGCTTTAAAGCTTTTAGATATTAACAATTCAACTTAGTCTTTAATGATGTCCATTGAAATTGCCTGAAATTGCCTATTTCACAGCTAAGAAACTTTGGGCCAACATCTTCTCTACTAATAACTTCTGTCTTCTGAAGTCATTGCATAAAGAACATATTTGGCACATTCTGGTTTTCTTCTCCTGGAGATGACACCTATAATTTTACTAGAATTCAATGAATCAAGCTAAGGCACCTAAAAACTGCCTTGTAACAACAGCTCTTATAATGAGAATAGAGGGATATTTTGCAGTGATAAAAAATGACAGACCAATTACAGTGAGCCTTAAATATTATAGGTAAATTACACACAACAGATTTTATTAGTTCTAAACTAATGATTGTTATCACCCTGTCCTTTTATTATCTCATGTCTGCTAAACTAGCATTCTTCAGTTGATTAACACCTCCCAACTTTCATGGACAACTATATTTAAAACATTACAGCAGTAACAGCAATTGTACTATAAATACAAATCTAGTACTTCAACAATGTTTCAGAATTAAAAAGAGAATCAGAGACTCTGTGGTATAATAAATTACTAGAGCAAATATTTTTTTGCTGATGTAATAATAAATTAATCTTAGAAAGTATTTCATAGGTCACAAAGTCCAAAGTCTGCAAATGAAATATTGTTTTCTACAGGAAATAAGAATTAGAATTGGAAGGGACCTTAAAGATCATCGAGTTCCCACTCCCCTGCCATGGTCAGGGACACCTTCCACTAGACCAGGTTGCTCAAAGCCCCATCCAACCTGACCTTGAACACTTCCAGAGAGGGGACATCCACAGCTTCCCTGGGCAACCTTTTCCAGTGCCTCACCACCCTCACAGTAAAAAATTTATTCCTAAAATCTAATATAAATCTACCCTCTTTCAGTTTACAACCATTACCCTTCCTCTTATCATGACACTCCGTCATAAAGAGTCCCTCCCCATATTTCCTGTCTCCCCCTTTAGGTACTGGAAGGCTGCTATAAGGTTTCCCCAGCGCCTTCTCTTCTCCAGGCTGAACAACGTCAACTCTCTCAGCCTGTCTTCACAGGAGGGGTGCTCCAGCTCTCTGATCATCTTCATGACCCTCCTCTGGACGTGCTCCAACAGGTCCATGTCCTTCTTATCTTGGAGGCTCCAGAGCTGGACGCAACTGAACTCCAGTACTTGCAATCAAATTGTGTATTTTTTCCTGCCTAATTTAAGTGACTTAAGTTCTTGAAAGACTTCCTTAATTCTAACAGGAACAGTTCCAAAACAGATGCCTGACCAAACAGCAAGGTAAACTGCATTCCTTAATCAAGTGTAGTTCAACTGGCAATAAGAAAATATACATTCTCCACCAAGGCTTCATTTGTCTCAGTTCAAAAAGTCCATTGTTAAGTACCTAAATAGCAAGATCACAAATTCAAAGAATAGTTAAGGTTGGAAGGGTCTTCTGGACACCACGGAGTCTGACTCCCTTGCTCAGAGCAGGATCAATTAGAGCAGGTTGTCCAGGTCTGCATCCTCTCATGTTTTGAATATCTTGAGACATGCGAACTCCACAACCTCTCTGGACAGCCTCTTACAGTGTATGACTGGTTTATTCTTGTGTTCATATGAAATTTTCTGGTTTTTTCAATTTATGTCCATTGCCTCTTGTCCTCTCAGTGGGCATCTCTGAGAAGAATCTGTCTCCCACTTCCTCATTCCTTCTCATCACATATTTATAAACATTGCTAAGATCCGCACTCCCCCGCTAGGCCCCTATATTCTCTCTTCTCCAGACTGAACTGTCCCATCTCTCTCAGACTCTCCTTGTATGAAAGGTGCTCCAGTCCCTTAATCGTCCTTGTGGTCCTGAGCTGGACTCCCTCCAGTATGTTCATGACTCTATTCTGCTGCAGAGCGCAGAACTGGACATGTTCATTAATGCTGAGCAGAGAAGGATCATCTGCCCCAGCCTGCTGGCAATGCTTTTCTTATAACTGCCCAGGATGCTGTTGACCTTCTTTGTTGTTGTGGTACACTTCTGGTTCATGGTCAAATTGCTGTTCACCAGGACCACTAGATTCTTGTTTATAAAGTTGCTTTGCAGATGGTCAGCCTCCAGCATTTACTGGTGTGTGGATTTATTCCTCTCCAGGTACAGGACTGAAGGTGAATAAAAATGTAGATTTTCAAATAAAAGGAACAATTAGTGATTTAGCAAGGGCCTGCTGAAATTTTACACTCTTTTGGATTTAAGTCTTAATGTGGTAAGCATGATTTGAACAAATCTGTTCCTGGGGGCTTAGATCCTTGGATAACTGTAATCCAAATGATACACTGCTTACCAAAGATCAAGACATAACTTCAGACTCCTACTAATACAACTTCATGTGCACAGAGAAATTTATCCCTTAGGTCCTAAAAGGAGGATTCTATTTCCTGGACAAATATTCATCTCTCATTTTCAGATATCCAGTTGTTCAACATGTTCTCCTAGGGCTGGCAGATACAATACACAATATGAGCTGCAAGAGAGCAGCACACTTCTAGAAAGGCAAACAGAAGTCAATTGGAACATTCTAGCATATCTAAACTGGCACTAAATACAAATACACAGGCAATTAAATCCCATTTCTGGCATTCAAAATATCTCAGACCTCATGGTAGGTTAGCTGGTACTTTCTAAAATTAGTCTTGAACTAGGGTTCTAAGCTCTGCTTAACTGATTTGATGAATGCCAGTCTTGTATTTTGGAATGGAATCTAAAGCCCCTAAATTTCCTGCAGAAAAGATAAAATATATTTACGAATCTCAATGTGGTGTTTTATGAAACACTTCAAAGAATATAACCTTCAACTTGGCAAAAGGGATCTGAGTTCTAATCTTTAAATGTTTTTGGGAAAGATGGAGCAGGCAGAAACTAGTTGAGTTCTTCAGTTACTGGGTTATAGAGGCACATTCCCTTTTGTGATTTGTCTCTTAGAGATTCCCAAGTTCTGTTCTGGGACCCTGCTGTAACAGAAAAGTGATAAAATAGGCAAGCATGGACTGCTCTCTCAATCAATTTTTTTTGTATGGTTGTACACAAAACTTTCTTCTAGGAAGTTAATCATATAAACTGAACTTCCTTTATAGTAAGGAAGACATTAAAGCCATGTCAGCCTCTCTCTCTGGGTTAGTGTATGTAACTAGAAACGCAATGCCTAGGGCTTTCTGAAGGAGGGTGAGGGAGCTTATCTTTGTGTGGTAGGTTGGTTTGGGTTCCCGCCAAGCTGCTCTATCACTCCTCCTCCATAAACAGGACAGGAGGAAAAAATATAATTATAAGCTCGTGGGTTGAGATACCAATTACTGTCATGGGCAAAACAGAAGGGCAAAACAAACTTGACTTGGGAAAATTAATTTAATTTACTGTCAATTATTTGTAAACAGTGTAGGACAGTGAGAAACAAGAACAAAACTAAAAACACCTTCCCCCCATCCTTCCCTTCTTCCCAAGCTCAGCTTCATTCCTAACTCTTCTACCTCCTCACTATGAGCAGTGCAGGGCGATGGGAAACAGGGGTTGAGGTAAATCCATAACACTTCATCTCTTCTGCTCCTTCCTCCTAATGCTTTTCCCTTGCTCCAGCATGGGGTATCTCCCACGGGATACAGTCCTGCAAGAAGTGCTCCAACATCAGTCCTTTTTTAAGAACTGCTGCAGCATGGGTCCTTTCCATGGGGTACAATTTTTCAGGAACAAACTACGCCAGTGCCTGTCCCCCATGGGCTATAGGTCCTGCCAGGAGCCTACCTCGGCATAGGTTCTCCACGGGGTCACAGCGTCCTCTGGGTGCATCCACCTGCTCCACTGTAGCGTCTTCCATGGGTTGCAGAGGGAAAACCAGATGCACCATGGTCTTCACCACAGGCTGCAGGGAACTCTCTGGTCTGGCACCTGGAGTACCTCCTAACCCTCCTTCTTCACTGACCTGGGTCTCTGCAAGGCTGTTTCTCTCACATATTCTCACTCCCCTCTCTCAGCTGCTACACAACGTATTTTACCCTTTCTTAAATATTTTATCACAGAGGCACTACCAATATTGCTGATGGGCTCACTCGGCCAGCAGCGGGTCCGTGTTGGAGCTGGCTAGAACTAGGTCTGTCCGACATGGGTGCAGAAGCCACCCCTGCAACCTGTTCTGCTACCAAAACCTTGTCATGTAAACCCAATACACCCTGTTTATTCAAGTCCCTATGTAGAAGTGGGTGCCTGCTTGTATATTAAAGATCTTAAAACACTCCAGTTAAGAAAATAATAGTAATTCCCATAGCAGGGATCATATATTTAGCCTAACCTACACCTTTCTCTTATGCCCTTGGAGGAATAGAAATTCAGCTTTTGAAAAAAATGTAGGCCACCAATGTACCTGATCTTACCAAAGTAATAGAATGTTGTTAGCACTGGCAAAAAGTCATTGAACCAAGTGAGATAAGTCCTATGATACAAGCTTGGACATTGTTCATAAATGAATACTTGCCCCTAGGGTAAATTATCTATTGATTGTCACAGGGAAGCAAGCCATATTTGAAGACAAATGAGCCCCAGCGCTCTAGTTTTATACAAGTTCTCTCCTTTGTTCATACAGAGCCTGTTCTTCCTCATACCTTGCAGGCTGCAGGATGTGGTCTGTCATATTTATTACACACCTCAACAATAAAAATGTTTGTTATTAAAGCAAACTATAAAGCAGATGTATGAAGCCTAGAGAGAGCAAGCACAGTTTATGGTATTACTTTGAACACGTTCTCTGCCAATGAATCAAGTTGGAAAGCCATTTGAGTACTGTTCATACTGTCTCTAAACCAGCAATATGAAAATGCATCTTATTTTCATTTCAGTTGTAATAGTTTCAGTGTAATTCTGTTAACCTTGCTGTATTTCAGGATAACTAAATTAGAAGTTCATTTACATACATAATTAATTTGTTTATATTTGAATACTGATCGTGTCACATTAGATATTAATGAAATAGTAAGTTAAGGAGCAGCTTAAGGAGTTTGCCTACTGTATACATTTACTTCAGAGGAAAAAAATCACCTTATTAATACCGTGTGTGTATCAGGGCCATATGTATACTTTGAAATTTGAAATTCAGCCCAGGCAGTCTCCAAATCTTGAGGGAAACCATGTTTGAGTGGTAACTATAAGCAAAGTGTCAGGACAATTGCAAATGCAAGTGCAGCTGCAAATACGTCTAGTTAAAACGTCTGAAGTTCTAATGTGTTTCTGCTTATGTGATGCATGTTTTATAGCTATACACCTTAATAGAATATTTCTGAATTTTACTTGCATAAGGTCAATTGAAGAAATAAATTTCTGTCCTTGAGTTCAAAGCCAATAGCATTTAAACCTGAATATGGGAGTAGAGCGACCAGCTTTATAAAGCATTGGGGATAGAACACCTTTTGCCCCAGAAAGGGACGTGAAATCCTCAGGCCATTTACCAGTGTCTGGGCGCAGAAACAAACAAGGCAGAAAGATGACCAGAACAGATCCAGCTAACACTGGCTGTGCAGTTACTTTGTCAGTGATGTGATGATGTCAAAGAAATTATGTGAAAGTAAATTAAATAGAGTTGGTTGCTTCTTGGACATAGCCACTGCTTCTGAAGTAGTCAGGTGTGATTAGTGAGGCCATCAAAGAGGGAATTAAATGAGCCAAATAGAGACTTGACTGGTCATTTACAATCAGGACACCTTCAAGGATATTAAAACCCACCCAAATAAAAACCCTCATAAAATCAGAAGCCGAATTACGCAACCAGAGAAGACATAAAGCAAGATATTTGATTAAAGCCATTTGCCTTATGCATGGTGATGGAAGTATTAAATGTACCTGGAGAGTTCACTCAGAATGGAAATTAACTGAGGAAGAGGAGGAAGAGGAAGAATTAATGCTCATATTTACAGCTCTTTAGAGATGAAAAAACCACTGCTTCTGCTTTTTGGTGTCTTGTGGGCTGAAGAATGCCTCTCAAACCTGGATTAGAGCATCTTTTTAACCATATACACAAGTTCTGCTTTAGCTGTTCCAATCAACATTGAAGATACAGTCTTCACTGATAAGCTGTATCAGCATTAGTTATCATCACTAGTAGGAAACTTTGTCTTATTTAAAATTGAATTTTCTAAAATCCCTTTCTAACTACTGACTTTTTATTCCTTTCTCAGTAGTGTCAAAAGCCTTCCTCTTTCCATTTCAGCTTTTGCTCCATATTTAAGGACCCACAGTCTTTGATCTAGTCAACGACTTAAACTTTTTTTTTCTCATAAATTACTGTATTAGCTTACTAAGCTATGCAGCCAAAGTCTGCCACAGCTGTCTGGATCATTTAAAACACTTTGAATTTTTGCTAATGATTTTTTGAGGAGTGGATAGCATAAGAGTACATAGTATTCCACCAAAAGACTTACTGACACTGTGGAGCAAGATAATTTCACTTTTGTAGGATTTTCAGTGGCAAATTTTACTGAGCATTGCACTAAGATTACATAAGACAATAATCTAGCATAATTACTAGACCCTTCTTTGATTCATGCCTTTTCAAGGCTAAACATCGAGTTGTGCAAATACAGACTTTTATTTGCTCCCAGACGCAACCTAACAGGGTACTTTTTAATAGAAAGGGAAGTAACCATTTCTTCAAGAGCTTTAAGCACTTCTGTAATGTGTTGCACCTTGTTATTTATTGAACCTGCAATCTGTTATCTATACATTTGACTGTAATGATTTCAGTATCATTGTCTAGATTATTTATAAAAAAGATTTATTGAATATAGTAGAGGGTACTTAACTGGAAGTACTTATGAATAGCTCCTTTGTAACACCTACAGCTTTAGATCTTTCAATAAGTCATTTTAAAGCTACATGATTTATCCCCTCCTAATTCCAAATACTGTATGTTTAAATCAAGTGCCATTTTGTGCCAGGTCAGATACTCTAAAGATGCTGAAAGATTCTACAGCAGAATAGCAGCCTTTATTAACCAGACTTATCTTACTTAGAAAATGGACAGCAAATATTTTGAATGACATTTAAACCTTCCAGAACTTGCAGAGTAGATGATGTTTTTAGTCTCTAAATATTTTTGCCAGAGCCTAAGATTAATCATATCATGAAATTTCTTGGGCTTGACACCAGGCTATCCCTGCTTTTTAATTATTGTTGTTTCCAATATTTTTCCAGTACTGGAAAAACTTACTAGTGCCCTAATCCTTTGAAATTCTCATTTTTTTCAAGTGTCATTAAAAGCAATAAAAATAATTTGAATAATTTCCAGGCTAAATCTTTTAGGACATTTGGGAGTACATTTTCATGAGATCACTACATTTTAAAATTATTGTAATGTGGTTGTGTTCCGTCACACTCTTTTTTTCAAGGTACGATACTTTGAAGCAGGCTTCTGCAGTCCAGGAAGGAAACGTTTAATACTTTCTAAAGTACCATGTCTTGATTATTTGATCCTCCCTGATTTACACCTGGAAAAAAACTTTTAAAATCTAGTGGTGTGGGTAATCAAACACAAAATAATGTAGAACAGTATGGATTCCAGATGTGAAAAACTCAGAGAAAAAACCAACAAACCAGCCTGTTACTGTCTCATACTGCAAACTCACCACAGAAGGTTCTCATTGGTGGAAACCTATGCTCCAAAATCAGCTTTCATCAAAGAATATGTTTCCTTCTTATTCTGGAACACTATGAATTATTGGTTTTGAGCTTTGGAGTTTTTGGGTCCTTTTTCCAAAAGGCCCAACCTGAAGACCCTCTTGAAATTATGTCTTGTTTGAAATCTTCTGCCAAGATGCTTATCATAGCCAAAAGTAGGACAAGGGAGGGAAAAAGGGAACCAGTGTGGCAATCAACTCCATGGATTTTTCTTTTCAAGTTAGCTGTTGCCTTAAGCAGCATAACTACACAGACTGCACTTCCAGCTCCCTGGTTTTTTGTTTCAAGTTCATGTGCATTTCTGACCTCTAACTGCTTTCCAGAGGAAACAATATACTGGAATCCAGTTGTTTTTGTCTTGTAAGAGAAGATACAGGGACAGACAGGGAGAAAAGTGACTACAGGCATATCACTTCAGGTCAGAGACAGGCAAAAACAAAAGCAGAGTGCCCATCTGCCCATCTACCACAAGTACGCTCCTTGCTCCGGTAACTTCATGGGTGAGCAAGAACCTCAAGCAAGTTACTACACTTTAATGAACTGCATGAGCTGCAGTAGTCATCCATGCATGCTCTTACCTTAGCCTACTTGTAAAATAAGACGTATGACTTTAGGCTACCCTCATCATGTTTCAAAAGTTATTAAAGGTTGAAGTTAACTTTGCACTATAGTTTATCAGGCCAGGAATATATGCATGATCAATGGATTGAGAGCAATTCAGTCTGGACCACATGATCATGGTTTTCAAAAAAGTAACATTTTTAAACAACAGTGAAACATTTCAGTACTCCAGAAGCATCTACACTGTGGATACCTCTATACTGTACCTAATGTGAAAACTTCAGATTTCCTGTGAATCCATTATATCTTTTGTCTGCAACCTAAACTAAGACTGCCATAAATCTCTTTTGCCCTCAAGACAGGAAACACTTTAAGTCCTCTTAGGAAGAACCTGAGGGCACCTTGAAGGAATAATCTGCAGACTATTTTCTTTTTTCCCTGCTTGATGTCACTGAAATGGCAAATAGAATAGCTGAAGGCTACATACAAATGTTGTTGCCTGTGGATTGGGTACATCGAAAATTCCCATTACCATCCAGGAATACCAGCAGGTTTACCCCAGAGCTACCTTTTGGGGTGATTCAACAAGCAAACAATGTAGATGGGCAGCTCTGCTGGCCTTGAGGCTACCCTGAGGGCTGCTCTACATAGTAACATAGACACACCATCTGGGACTCTGCATGCAATCACTGAAGCAGCCTGTACTTTCAGAGCTGGTGCTTCAGGCACTTGGCACACCACTTAATGTCTTTCTAAACAGTCAGTTCACACGTTCAAAGCCTTCAGAAACTGTATAGCGATAAGCCTGTTCAGCTGTGAGCTGTAATGGAGATGTGAACGTGTTGGGTGCAAGTAGGATAGGATTGATGAGTATTTTAAAGAAGAAAAAACTAATACAGTGACAGCATTTGGGAGACTGCCACAGAGTATAAGGCTGAATGAGAAAGGGACTGATCCCCTTGCCCTGTACTGGTGCTATGAATGCCTGCCATTGTTTTTGATTTTGACTTGTACTTTTCTTGCATTCCTTTACTTTCTAACCATTAGAAAGAGCTCTCCAGTTTATTCAAGTCTTAAACAGCACAACTAATGTCTTAACATTTTTCTTACATATGTAACTTTAAGAAGATATGGAAGTGAAAAAAATAATTATAGTTTTGCCACAGTAGATATCACCATTTAACAGAATCTTCTCTAGTTGGTCTTATTTGCATGCAATGTATGTAGAAGAAAAGTATGTAATAGGTTTAATGTTTTTTTTTTCTTACTGGATGTACTAGCTTATGGACTTACAAGTACAGCATCATTTGTTGGATAGTGCTGGAGAACAAGTATATCAGCTTATTAAAATCTTGCCAATATAAACTGCAGTTAGTGAAAGAGAAGGCATTGTGTTATACACCTCATCATTCAGCTAAAGGTTCCTACCCATCTGCAATAATTTAAAATGCTACATTGCAGGAGTTTAATTAGTGTAGTTGTAGCTCTTGGTGTTCTCGATGAGTTCAGGCTTGGACAGTATTCTGAATACTTAAAATTCTCCTGGAGTTTGTCTCATCACAAGTTGGATGGCACTGAGTTGTTGCTGGAAAGTAAGAAACTGTAACAGTGTTATGCAGTGGCACGTGAGGGGGGTTTTAAGCAATCAGAGAAAAGTAACACCCACACACTTTAAATTAAAAATTCACATTCGGCAAATCACAAAGCAGGGTCTCCTGAATAGCACTTCTGATTAATCCATTATGAAGAGTCATAGAAGTGTATTAGGCTAAATCATCTCCCATATAATTATCATGTTTAAACAAGACTATTGCTTAAAATCCTTGGCAGGTATATAATATTATAAATACAACCCCCCTTTGAATTCTGTGTTAGGGTTTATGAATTCATGAAGCAAAAAAATTAAATTCTCAGGGCCTATTAGGCCATACAGAAGCATGAGACATAAATGAGATCATAAGTTGTAAATATCTAACTTAATAGGAATGAACATTACCTCCCCTTGCTTCACTTCACAATACCGTATCTATACAAAATGTCACATAGCCTTATTCCAAATAGCTACTATTAATGGCTGGTTTCTTTTAATCTAAACACTGGATTCTGTTTGCTTGTGAATTTTAATCTTTCTCACCTGTGAAGAAAAATGAGTGCACATAGGAACTTACTTCAACTTGTGAAGCCTGAAAGTCTTCTCTTCCTCTTGCAGATTTGTTTAAAACTGAATCTTGTCCCTAGTTACACTAAAGAGCTAGACATAGTGGGTGATTTTTTTTTTCCAGTTTGTATCCAATTGAAAACTTACATTTGACTTATATTGAACTACTCAATTGCTGTGCTTGTTATAATATGCAGCCATGAGAATATGGGCAAATGTACAGGCCTGTATTCAGAACAAAAATTACACCATGGGCAAAAGCCAGATTTTAACGAGCAACTTTCATATATTATTCTATGCAGGCTTGGCTGTGGTTTAGCATATACTTAGTTGGAGTTTCCAATCTTGTATGGATTTTCACTTGGACATCGCAATGTTCCTTCAATGTTTACCTAAAATGATGTGTATAGATCAAGCATGTTTGCAGCAATGCTTGCATATGTGAAGCTGTAACCCACAAAAACTGATATCCATTTGTACCACTAATATTTTATAAGACTAAATGCATTTTATTTCAACCTGAAATGTTTCAATCATGGTGTCCTGGGTTGAGAGACACAGGACTAACTTTTCTTCTAATGCTGGGGAAAATTGCACTTCTAGAAGACTCTAGTGTCTGAATTTGTGAAAATATTTACTTTATAGCCAGCCAGGCTCTGTGGGTGTTTTTGAA
>KZ505882.1:427179-440917 GCA_002844005.1 Limosa lapponica baueri | reverse complement strand
TACTTAAGTGCAACATGAGACATTTACAGGTATAAAGCTTTTCTCAGGAGGGGAAGATAGTACTTAAGTTGTCAGAGGCACTTTAATCTCAGCTGCTTTCAGTTTTCCCTTACTATAGTTGTAAGGATATTAATAAAATCTGAGAAAAATGTCATGCGTTTATGAAAAGAAAATAATTCTGAGTGAAAACTATTTTCAGTAGAAATATAGTTATGAGGGATTATACTTTGCAATAAGTCTCAGAAGTATTGGAACTCAAGCATGACTTAGTTTAGGTAAGTTCTGCTTTTGAAAAGCTAATTTTGAAGCAAGTATCCTGTATGTTATTAACACAATAAATTCAGATACAATCAGTGGAACAAGACTACTTCATATCTTGTAATAAATTTGATTTTGCCTTTTGATTCTTTTCTATTCTGATGGAACATAAACATAAACAGAAATCTGATTAACAGATTGTATATACAGAACTATATTTTACATTTGATCTAATGCCTGTGAAGACCGTTTAATTTCAGAAGCATTATACATGGCTGCAACTCACCTGAAGATTTGATTCATACATTCTCTGGCCGTCAGTGTACGTCTTGCCTGCTGGTTAGAAACAAGGTAGAAATGTTTGGAATGAAAGTCTTTTTGGCAATTAGAAGAACTCTTCCTCAATAAATGTGCTTAGCAGAATCAGTAAGCAGCTTTCTGTAAGATGTTCAGTTGGAAATTATTCCTTCACACCAGAAGAATATGTTAAGTGAGAAAAAACCCTGTTTCAGACAGTTTTTTGCTGGTGACACTGAATTCACACAAAGGGAGATTTCTTTTGGCATGAAAAGCTGCAATAGTTTTACCTCTCCTCCCAAACACTCTTATGTCCTTTGTAATTACAGTGTTTAATTACTGTTTATTCAGTAGCAGGAGAGTCTCTTAGCTCATGCTGAAGTGAAAGAGGACTGACATCACAGGTAAGATGTGAAACTGTATGCCAAAGATCGATGATACTCAAGTGCTAGCACTCATCTGAGTTGTTATATGGAGTCATTAAAGTAAGTTGTTAAATTTTCAAATCTAGAAAAATTAAAAATCCCCAAATTAGTTAAAATTATGAGAAATAACAGCACGTCATACTGAGATTCATGATTCCATTTTTCATAAACAGAATGTTTAAGGTTTGTATTTGTCTGTGCAACTCCTTTGGCAGCCTATTTTTTCCAACACTTTCATGTCCGTTGTTCTGTTCTGTTCTAAGAGCACGTACATACCAGCAGAGAACAAAGTTAAGGACAAAAAGACATACCATAACACTAACTCAGATGTCTTGACTACAACCACATCGTTTAGTACCCATAATAAGAGCCTGACAACAGAGCTTTCGAGCATGGAAACAGAGCAAAGAATTTTATTTCTATTTTACAGGCATGCTGTCAAGCAAAAAAAGATTTTTAAAATTCTTGCCTTTGTATCTAGTTCAGCTGGAGAGCCTCATCTGAGTTTCATTAACTGTCCTAGACAAAGTCATCTTAAAAAGTCAAAGATCCAACTTTCTGCCTCTTGGAGCTAAAAAACCACCCATATTTTCACATGGTATTTGCTTAACATTTTTTCAAATGTTCTTTCTTCCACTGAGAGAGAAGGTCAGAGCTGAAATGTTGAGATGGATTTGCTAAAACTTTCATGGAGGAAACCTTGGTCTTATGCAAGGTCAGAATCAGAATTTCATTTGCAAAGTCCTAGTGAACCTAGGAAAACTGTGGGGTTTGAAGGGAGGTCTATGAAAGATCTTATTGTCGAGCTACAACAGAAATTTAATCCTGCCTGATTTGGACAATGAGTTTATTGGCATGATATTAACTTTATGAACTATCAAATGAAAAAAAAATCCAGTGTTGTAATTATGGAAATGGCACTGTAGCCCTTCCAGTCTCACTATAGAAGTAAAGCAAGATTTGTAGGCAAACTGACAAAAGGTTAGTCCAAACAAGGAAAGCAGAATACTAAAATCTCAAACTACATAATAGGTCTTTAAATACAACTGCAGAAAATTATGTCACTTCTTTATCATAAGCTTCATTATAGGGTAAATCACATCTACATCTAAAACTATGTCATGGCTGGAAAAATGCTCTTTCTGTGCTGTAAGAAAACAATTCCATGGGATTAAGTATGATTAAGAAGCATATCAGTAAATCTGACTCAATCTTCAGTCTAATAGCATACTTAAATTGTTCACTGGGAGATGCCCAGGAGAGAAAATTACGGGGAAAAAAAAAAAAGTTTAAATTTTTTAAACTTTAAATTAATAATTAAGTCCGTTTCCTAGAGACCGGATATCATGAACTTGATTCTCACAGGACATCTCAGTCAATTTAAAAATTTGTTTGCTGTATCATCTCACAGGAATCATGATCCTCCTGCCAGCACCTTGTTTTCATATCAGTCTGTGAAAAATAATGAATTATTATTTTCTTAGTGACAATTCCACACCATCTAATTGTAAGCTTTTACACGTAGATTATCTGTGGACTAATTTCACAAAGTTCCTGTTAAAAAAGGGAATCCTGCTACAATGGAGTATTCTGAGGTCATAATTTAAGTTCCTCTGGGAGATACTATTTTATTCTGTTATCTTCATAAGGCAATAAACCTAGGCTAAGACATGCTGTTTCTAGTGGTAGGCAGTATAAACACCTCTCCTAACACTATGCATACCTAAAACCAGAACTGCCATGAACCCTCCTGGACTGTCAAGTCCTGTTCTTTCTCATCAGTTGCAACCATATCATGCAATGCTTTTGATATAGTGATCAGGTCTGTTTTGTAACTAATTTGTATTTTGACTCTGTTATGTATATAGCCTCATGGCTAAAATGGTAAGAAACCTTGTTTCTTACTTCCAGTACAAGTTTATGGTGGCAAAAACATGGAAAAAAATGACTGGTAAACAGTAAAAGAAAAATATACCTCATCTAAAACATTTATGGAGAGAGTGTTGAGACATATTGAAAGCAGAGTAATAAAGTTGTAGGGAAAAGTTCTCCTTCATGTAATAAACCTTTGACAGGAGGTAGCATTTATTGAACAATCTGAGTCAGCATTCTCCTTACTGGGATAGGACTCTTTTCAGCTAACTGTAGCCATCTAAAAATTGGACATTTAGTCTAAGGTAGCTAGTATCTTGAGTGGCTACAAAAGTTAGGTGCAGCAGTTAGATTGCATTTTTGTCTTTGTTTTAAACATCCCCCTTAGAATGGGCTTATATGGAAAGTCTCCTTCTTTATAAAAGAACATTGATGCCCCATCCCTGGCAACCCTGACCAGACTGCCCCAGAGACCCACACCCACACCCCTTACGGGCAGGGGTTACCGGCTGCCAGCTCACCTGCCCACAAGGGACAGCCCCTGTGCCCTACCCGGCATGCTAAAATATTGATTTCTGTTGCTTGTTTCTCTGAAATATTTGGGTAAAACACCTTAAATGGGTAAATTATGTAGCCAGAGTGTGTTTATTTATATGGTGCTCATTTTCTTATTTTACAGTAAAATGCAGCATTCCTGTAGTCACCAAGATATTGTGAGATTTTAAACTCTGACAAGAGTCACTCTTCTCCAAACTCTGTTCTGCATCTGAATCCCTTGGACAGTAGCATAACATTTCACAGAATTGTTTTATTTATTTGCTTCTCAATATAGAAGTATTTAGTAATGTAAGATAGATGTAAATGCCTTTGTAATGAAAAGTCACTAAAATGGCCCTGGCTGGCTAATAATGACTGCAGTTGAAAAAAGAGGCTAAATTTAGGATAGTGTAGCAGGTGGCAAGGGTCTGAGGAGCTTCACCTTGCATCTGGCTACCATTTTCCTTCTGCAAGGGCATATGAGTGAGACTGTGCTCCAGGGAACCCTCCATAATGAGATAATCCTCTACAGAAACGAAGGGAGTGTAATGAGACTAGCCACTGGGAGCTAAAATACCAGTGGCTGTCTGATAGTTTGGGAGTTCGCTTGCCAAGATCATTCCGCAGTTTTGGACCTGCATAATGCACAGTAAATGCGGTTATGGAAGAATTCCCTTCTGTATTGCATTTCCTTGCCTAAAGGCATTCCTGTCTCAGGACACACAGATCTCTGCTTGCTTGTCAGTCCCTACTGACTTCACTGAAGCCACATAAAAACAGTACATAGTGAAGCAGCATCAAACCCTGTGTAAGCAGAAATAAGTACATGCTTTAGCTGGTGTCAGGCCATATGTGCCTTGGTTTAAGATGCATTACTGATCACAAACAGTCCTGAAGGCTACATCTATGTTAGTGAATAAAATATGACGAGTCTTTCACACTAGAACAAGGAGCAGCACACAGCCCATGTCTATATCATTAAAATCTCATAACCTACAGCACAGAACAGTCATGTGCAAAATAACCTCATCAGTGGTAATTCCTGAACAGTGCTGAGGAACTGTTCAGAAATATGTGAGTTGACATGAATCAAAGCTATGCTAGAGATCATCCTAAGAAAATCAGGCCAATAAGCAGCCTGCTGGAAGTGGTGCTCCTATTTAGGAACAAGATGCAAAATTGTCTCTGTCAGTTGCATCTTTCATTTGCTGTAGAAAGTTAGAGTGAGTTATTTGGCATTTGTGGATTAAAAGGAAGAGGGAAGAACTTGACCCTCTGAAACGGCGCATATCAACACGTCCTAATTCATGGCCATGGCCTGGAAAGGCAGTTCTGCAGTGGCTCCCATCCAATGACCCAAGACTATATGCTCATTTCTTAAGGTGGACCACCAGGACGTGTGAAGTCTGTTTGCTGGCACAGGTACTGCTAGTGTAACTGAGACTCTTGTGACAGCTGCCAAGTATCAAGAAGTAACATCTGCACCACTACTGTGAGCTCAGGAAGTGCTATTATACCTACTGATGGGGCCAGTTAAATGGCAAAATGGCAAGTTTCCATGGGTTTTCCCAGATTACAAAGCAAATTGTGAATAAATTTCCCCTCAGTTTTTTGTAGTGACCATTAAAATCCCATTTTTCACGAAGTGCAGAAAAAATATTTTCAAAACCGTTTATAAAGATATCTTTAAAATAATTTATGTCTTATTTCCCCCATCTACAGGCACTTTTTTCCACTAAATTATTTAATTTTTAATTATTTAAATATGTTCCTTGAATTATCTGACTTTTTAAACTCTATTTTAGTTTTAATTAACAGCAGTAAACTGACCACCATAAGTGGAACACTTTTCACCTTTCTCCAGTGAGGGCAAACAATACAGCAAGTAATTAAATCTGCTTTTCTACACTACACTATCCTTTGCAAATTCAGTATGTGGGTTACTTCTACCCAGGAATTGAGAAGGGACAAAGTCTTTTTTGATTTTATGGATGAAGTTAAAAATCCCAGAATTTATGTTGCTAAATCGCAATGACATCAAAAGAAATAAAGATTAGTTTTCTTTAAGAATGCGTAATATGGACTATTTACCAGAACCCCATTTTGTGCATGAGTCCTCATTTGTTGCATTATTTTCAATAAAAATACTAATCACCTCATATATATAGTTTTCAGATACTGAAGAGTGCTGGAATTTTAAACAAGAAATAAAATATGCTATTTTTACCCTTAGAAGAGAAAAATAAAACCATTTTTTGTCCCTTAATTTACAGATTGTGTATCTGACTTCTAGCAAGACTGTTAAACTGCTTCTAAGATCTCAATGGCGCATCCAAAGCCTTAAGGATCTAGTCTTAAATTGCTGCTGGAGGAGGTTTGATAAATTCTGTAATAACAAAAAAAAAAAGAAATATACTTCCAAAATGAAGAGCTTTCTCATTGCTCTAAAATCAAACCAATTACTATTTTTCAGTATGTGGTTCTGAACTAAAGTTCCATTGAGTTTTCTTGTGCTTGTTTGAAATTAAAAATGTTAAAAAACCTAACATATAGTAATTGTTTTATCTCCATACAAACTTATAGCAATCCCTTTTACATTACGTTTGTTAGTTATCAGAACTGTTTAACTGGTATAACTTCCAATCTGCAGTTAAAAATATAGCTACATAAGGCATTCATTTAGTATCCTATATAGATGTAAATTCCAAATAACACTGAAATTAGAAAAAATTTAGGAGGGTCTTAATTTAAGTATACCTCCTTTTAAAGGATATCTATATTTCCTCCAAGTTAAATATCTATTTTCCTTTAAAAATTTCCCCAAATGGCTTTCCTTGGTTCAGTGCAGTTAGGAGATGCATAATACAATTAAAATAAATATAGATGTAATTTATTTATCTTTTTATGGTATCACTATGCTTTGAATTGTTGGGTTGAAGAAAGTTTGAGGTGGTGGAGGAAAAACTCAGTGTAGTTATTTATGCAGGCAATTATGATTTGGTCTTACTTTCCTTAATCACATGCTCAAATTCTGAGCTTTCTAAAAGGTGACATTAACTTCTTTCCCTATCTACATCTCTGTCAAAAATTAATTTGATTGTTAAACTACTTTTATGTATAGCTAAACCAAATGATTGTCCCAAATTGTATGCTGTTATACCTTTTCTGCTTGCCTGCCTTTGTGACATACTGGAGGAAGTTTTGTCTGTGACTGTCAGCTTTGTTGATAAATTATTCTTATAGATTTTAGCTCCAAGGGGTAAAATGAACTAAAACATAGCAGATATCACCATGGTCACGGTGATAAAGAAATATTCTGGAAATACATTGAAACATCAAAAAAGTGTAATCCAGATTTTTTTCCTAACTTTATAAAGAAAATGTAATACAAGAAACTTTTTCAAAATTTTTATTGTTGTATTTATAGCAATATGTATATGAATATTCCCATTTGTTGAAAAGTATTCTGATAATTCAAGAGACTAAATTCTATGCACTTTATTGCTCTATTAATGAGAAATCTACAAATAAAGTCGTTGTTCCAGTTACAATTATACTAGATCATTTAGAAGGAACTATTGCTTTTTTTTCCCTGCAAAATAATGCAATCACTTACAGAACTTAATATTGCATTGAGGCTTTTATTGTTGTTCTTGACATTTTACAGTAAAAGTGAAAGTTTAATTTAATGTAAATTTAAATGTTACTGACAGGAATGATTTCCAGGTTTCCCTTTCTCCCTAAAAATGTCTTTCTAATTAGTTTTTTTTTCTTGTGTCAGCTTTTGCTTTTCCTGAAGTCAGTCTTTCCTGTCTGATTTATGATCATGTTTTCAATATCTTTTTGCTCACCTTTTACGCTCATCTGTCATTGTTAGGTCTCCCACAGTAATGCTGTTTAAGCTTACGTGCTGTAGGGTGTATACTCCTTTACTTAGAATGAGAAAAGAAAAATAAAGAAAGAAATTATACTGTAAAGATGTGGAGACACGGAATGGACCGTAGTTCCCATTTGGCATCCCCTTTGATTCCAGTGCATGCATTAGGCGACAAGGTGCAGAGATACTCCCTATATTGCAGCCTATACCACATCCTCCTGCTTTACTGCAGAGTGGACCATCTGTTGTAATATTCTCCCTGTTGGTACAGAAAGGTGTTCTTCCCTATTTGCAGGAGCAAATCTTATCTTTTCAACCACAGCTCATCATGAAGTGGGAATCAGCTCTTTTACTATAATGAATATCACTGGAGGCCACAAAGAAGAAACTAAGTTCTCTCCTTGGAGACAGAACAGGAATATACATACAATTTTCAGCAACTGTAAGAGCTGGACATCTTAATCAGGACATTATAGAGCCCATAATGCCACTTAGATCTTCTAAGTTCATATTTCTTCACTGGCTATGTAGGTTATATAGACTTGCATTACGCTTGAAAACTGAATTCTTCTACTAATAAAAAAAGATATATCTGAACCTAAAGACATCCAAGTTTATCAGTTTGCAACCAACCTGTTTCTAAATGTTCATTTGTGCTCAGGGGCAGTCTATTTTAAATGTATGAAGGATATGTGTATATGAACATATTTATTTTTGCAAGTCCAGTTTGTGAGATCATGTGTGTTTGTAGGAGTATAAAAATGCAATAATAAGTTTCTGAGCTACTGCGTGGGATTGGAAAAGGAAATTATCAATTAAATGTTGTCCTGTTTGCCCTTCCACTCAAATATGTATCTCTGTATCACTTATTTCATGTTAGGAACTATATCACTGTTTCTATCTTTGAGTTAAAAGGACTTTCCTAAATGGCGAGTACTTAATGAACTCTTAAAATTCCTGAACAATTACAATTTAAAAAAAACCAAAGCCACCTCTCCAACATCTGTCTTGTTTTCTGCTGTGACAGATGGTGCACATTTCTGTTTGGACCAGAAAAATGTCTTGTTAAGGAGCATTTCCATGTAACTTTTATTTATGCTATTTGGAAACAAGCCCCAGCTGACCTGATCAGAAGATTTATACTGAAAAAGCACTTACCAATAAGCAGGGCTGGAAAAAGAAAAGAATATGTTGGAATGATTATTTGTGAAGAATGCATGTTTGAAAAATACTCTACAACCTTTCCCACTCCTCCACCCCAAACCTTGCTAGTTCAAAACCTGAATTTTTTCGCCAAACAGCAGTATCAACAAAGAGCCTAAAACCAGGTAGAGTAAATTCCTTCCTTTTCAGGAGCACTTTTAAGACAAATCAAACAGTCTTTATCAGATACTGCATGCTGTGGGTCAGCTGTGAAGATGCTGAACTGCAGTCCAAAAACACTCACAGCGCTCTGCTGGTTTCTGTTGTCTGCTACACTGCAAACATCTGACAGGATGGCAAACTAAGTATATTCAAATAAACCAGACAGAATGTCTCAGAAACTGGCATGCATGTTAACCCAAAACAGCTGGCTGCCCAAATTATTGCTAATTCACTTTTCATAATCACTTTTTTTTTTTGTCTACTGAAACATTCTTTATCCTGCTTGTATAGAACCACAGGGGAGGAAGGAATACAGGAACTGTGTATCGGGGAAAATTCTATTACCATACCCAGTCCACCTCTATTATACCATTCCCTCTAGAAAACAATGAAGCATTTTCCTGTTTTAGAATTTTCTTCTCTTTTACTGTAAGAATTAGATGCTTACCTGGAGAAATAACATTATAGTGTAAGTGCCATATTTTTTATAAAAACATGTCTAAATCCTACTTGTGACAAATGGTCTGCTATTCTGGAAGGAGGAACTCAGTATGGAAGCATTATCACCCAGTTTTCTGATTACTTTAATATCAGAGATGATGCTCTTGTCATCTATAAGCTTTATTTTGAAAGCACTAGTAAGTGAGCTGGTTGAATACAGACAGACAGAAAGGCAAATGTCTGTCAGATAAGGATGAAAGGTAAGGGCGTGAGGGGTGTTTTGTTGCACTCAGTTCAATGGCCTGGGTGTTAATGCAGAAACTAGTGACAAATGCCTGAGGCTAAATAGCCTTTCCACCAACGCCATGCATGGGACTCTCTTTAGAGAAGATATCACTTCCAGTATGACTAGAGACTGTTCTTCCTGCAATTATTCTGTCCTTGCCTCCCCATTTTTGTTAACATAGACATTTAGGATTGTACACCAAACACCATGCTTTCCTTTTTCTGATGCCAAGTCCACTAATATTTCTATACTCGTTCCCCAGCCCTGAACTGACTCTGCTCACCTGTGAGTAGTGCAGTGGAGAAGATGAGTAATTTCATCTTCTTTCCTGGCTATTTTGACCAAGTAGCAATGCAATTCTCCATTACAGGCGTACAAAGATATCATGAATAGCAACTTCCTGATTTTCTGAGCATTTCTGATCAATAAAAGGAGTCTAAAATTGCTCAAGAGGCACATTGGTTGGAAATGGGGGGTATAGTTGATTCACTTACCCTATGGCTACGAGAATAACTTTTGCAGCTGTAGTTATCTGTGTATAACTCTGATTTGCACTGTAGGACTGAATGGGTTTCCAGTCTGCACTAGGATGAGGCAGGTACAAATGTAGCATTTGGAATTGTCCTTTTGACATAAGTACCTCTTGGCTACTGGACTTATGCCAAACAAGACACCTGAAAGACCTCTGTTCTTTGGGACATCACTTCCAGAAGGGATAGCAGTACACAACAAAGAAGCATATTCCAAACCAATCCAGACTCCTTTCTTCTTCCTTCCAGAAGGACTACTAGGTAGGTGTACTCTGGAATGCACCATTTTTATTAAAAAAAACCCCAAGCTTTCTCAGAAAAAAGAAGAACAGAATAGAGGAAGAAAAAAATACATCACTGGTGATGCCACTTCCAAATTAATAAAATACATAAGCATGTGCATGATATCATCTCTGTTCAGAAATTTGCCCTCATCTACATGCTTCCCCTGAAAGAAGTATAGTTCTGTTTAATCACTTACCTGTGTTTTTTCCTAGTTAAGGATGAATCACTGAACTGGCATTTCATAGGCAACAGTATGAAGGAAGATGATTATCTGGAGAAAAAACGAAGACTCTAAAGAGGGAAACTATTCAAACATCTCTGCATAATGTCAGTGCAGAACATTACTGGAAAAATTCCTTACACTGGCCAAAAGTCAATTCAGCATGACAAGCAATAAACCCTATGTAATATTTGAGCTCTAACCTTCCACTAGAGCCCTTCTCTAATTACCTAGATATGTCAGGTGGTAAGTCTTGCCACTCTGAATAAATCTGACATCAACAGATTTCTCCTCCTAATTTTTATTTTAATAAGTAAGCCATACAGCAGCTGTGAAGTTACTGATAACGAATGCTAGGAAATAGGATTACTCAAGTGAGTTAAATCCTTCTGCCTTTTCATTATACACGATATAATACTCAAAACTCATGTCCTGAGTAGACACAGAACAAGTAACTGGAACTTACATATTTGATCCCTATGCCTCTAGCTGAGTCACTAAACAATTCGCAGGCAGTACGTACTTTCCAAGGGTTCATGAGAAAACCTGGGACGACAACAGTATCTAAAAGTGCTTATCTGCATTGCTGTGTTCAAAAACTCTCCAGCAGGTTGTGGGTGTTTCTGTGTGTAGGACTACTTTATTAAGAGTAGGCTGATCTTGTTTTGACTTGATGTAGGCTATTTTTTAGCTTCTAGTTACCAATAGTTTGGCACCTAAAAATCCATGAGACATTTTTGGCTACAGTCCTGCAGAATTTGCACAGGACCACTTCTTACACTTCCTGAACTACCAAGCCGTCTTACCTGTTGCTCTGGCATGCTTTCTCCTGTTAGAGATATGCTGCTATTGGCCTTTTCTTCCCAAGCCTGTTTGATAATGGCACTGGACTGGATCCACTATAACTTCACTTCAGGTTGGACTACATAGATAAATGAATTTACAGGATAGCAGGGAGCCTTGTTCCGATAACACCAGTGGCCTCCCTTCCCTGTTAAAGGGATCAGAGAAATATGATGCAAAGCTGGCAGTCCTATCAGTAACTAAAAGTGGAGTAGACATCTAACAAATTATATTAGATTCAGTTTCATAACAATTCCTGTGTTATTTATTTGTTTATTGTCAAGAATGCAGCTCAGTCTGGTAACCATTTTTGCCTTGATAAAGTGATCTTTGGTTTAGTATCACACCGTGTCTTGATTAAAAACTTGTAGAAAATTAACATAGCACATAATAAATGGCTTAAAACCAGTTTAAAGACTGACAGGGTACTTTTAAGTGGATAGAGAGCAGTAAGTGGGACTGTTTTTACACATAGAATATTTTATAGAGTGTCTACATTAGACAATGTTATGAACACTATGTTAGATATATTTGGGGTGGAACTAATGAGGAGGACAAGTGATTGATTACCTGAGTCACTCTGAAACAAATGGTCACAACTTACCAAAAAGTACTTTAACACACTTCAGTAAGGGTAATACCAAAGGGAACAAAGAACTAGATCTATACCTACAGAAAAGGAGACTACCTCAGAAAGCAGGATTCAGAAAACAACTTGAAATCATCACAGAACCTCCTTAACGTGACCTTTCAGTCTCATACTGGAGCAAAAGGTCTAATACTGTCCATGAATGCATAAAAGAAGACTGCCAAGTTAAAGTAGGGAAATGGTTTTTACTTAGTATGCAAGAAACAGACCTCTGTAAGGATGTGTCTACTTCCACTGTCCACATCCAGAGCAATATGGAAATACTGAAGATAGTTCAAAGAAGAGACGTAAAAATTCTCTGGAATAAAACCAGTCTTACTATTTGAGGCTTAAAGAGCCTCAATTCAGCCTATCTCCAGAGAAGGTTAAAAGGCGATTTAGTCGGAATACAAGTGTTCAGTCAAGTAAAAGAGATGTGAGTGACGTTGCTCAGTCTTGCAGACAAAGGCATAAAAATCTCCAACACTTGGAAGCTGAACTTGGTTGAATTCAAGCTTGTAAAAGAAATTAATTTTAAAGCAGTAAGAGTAATTAATATAAAAAAGAGATGTGAGTGATAGACACAGCAGGACATGGACATTTTGAGGTACAGTGCAAAGGCTGTGCTTCAATCCCCCCAGTTTCTAGGAAAACTCAGCAAGATAACTGGTACATGACAGTGTTCTTCCTTTCTGGGTTTTAAATCTAAAGTAATTCATTATTACCAAAGGAAAGGGGAAGAAGACTGTATTTTGTAAGAGAGACAGGCCAAAAAATGTAGTATTTTGTAAACTGATTTATTAAAAATATAATTAATTTTACCAAAAAAAAAAAGAGAAAAATTCTTCTCTCCCATATTGATGTTGAGTCAAAGGAAACTATGGGTTTGAAGTAAGAATATTCTTTGTACTTCAGTCACAGATCTCAGGGGAGAAGAGGAAGTGGCTATCCACCTTCTCCAATAAATTTTATCAACATCTAGAAATGTCAAGCTTACATTTAAGAATCTAGTTCACTATTTCTTTTCATTTTCACATTCCAGCCCTGGGAATTGGGAAGGCAACCTCCTAAACATGAAGTGAGTATGAACCAATGCTGTGTTCAGGCTGCAGAATGCAGCTAGGCAGCAGTAAGAGATGAAAGATCATGCTGGGGTGTTAACTCTGGAAATGTTTTCACTGTAAGACAACTTAAATGTCACCTCTTTGTTTCAGAGGATGGTTTATATAACATTGTTACCAGCAGAGTATTTTCAATGCAGAGTTTTCTGTGGGAGAAGCAGACAGTCTTCAGTCTGGCACAGTGATATGTAACTTTCCTTAAGCTTCATCTTTACTGGAATTTTTAGTAATATTTTGATTTATTTTATTTGCTATTTGACTCAAAAGGATTGATGTGAGTGTGCCTACTTTGTTAGTAGACTTAGTTTACTCCAGATTTAGATTAATTCTCACAAGGAAGCAGTGATGCAATTGAGAAAAATACGAGTTAGCAGAATTTACGTAGCTTGAACATTTACCCATCTCCTGTACAAACCAGGTAAGTTTATCTGTTTTACTTTATTTGTATTACACCCCAGTTTTTATGCCATGGGATAAATGATTTTGTTGTACAAACCAAATATGGGCACAGATCATTAGAGTGTCCTTGGATATCTACAGCTTCTCTCAACATAAAGAAGCAATATCCAGAAATGAATAATGGAAGGACAGAAGAAAGGGAAAACATAAAGTCTGAAAAGGGACCATATAGATCATCTAGTCCAACTCCCCTGCTGAAGCAGGATTGCCTAGAGCACATTACTCAGGACTGGATCAAAGCGGGTCTTGAAAATCTCCAGAGAAGGGGACTCCATGACCTCCCTGGGCAGCCTG
>KZ505882.1:391429-426629 GCA_002844005.1 Limosa lapponica baueri | reverse complement strand
TGAAGGACCTTACACTTTTCCCTGTTGAACCTCATGAGGTTCTTCCTTGCCCAGCTCTCCAGCCTGTCCAGGTCTCTCTGGATGGCAGCACGGCCCTCCAGGGTGTCAGCCACCCCACCCAACTTGGTATCATAACCTCCAAGAAGTTTGATTTGCAACGCTGCTGTGGCTTATGATTCACTGGCACAGACTGGTATCTAAGAAGATGGGAGCTTTTTTCATTGCTGAAGAATTTATCCTCTGTATGGATTCTGTCATCCTGAAGAGGATACAAAATATTCCTGTGACCTCTCCATTGGTAAGGGCTTCTGTTCTCTGTCCCTTCATTCATTTTGGCTGAGATTTGCAAAAGATTTCAATAGTTATTGTTGAAGGTTAGGACACATTAAAAGGAATAAGAGAAAGAATTAGAACACAACAATATTTTCATTTTTTTAGAGACAATGTTGACAGCAATCTAGGAAAAGGTTATTTCTCTCACCCCCCACCCCACCTCTGCTTCCCCAAACCAGTGGTATTAGAAATTCTGTGAAGTATATTAGTGACTTTGCTGTCAATTTAATTTATAAAAAATGAGAGTGACGGGAAGCATTATAAAAGGCTAAGAAAGGAAACTTCCAACTTTCTTTTTGTTCTTAAAAGTTTACATATTCTCTGACCAAATTAATTTCCTTTACAGGGAATTCCTCTCCCTTTCCCCCAACCACATTTACCAAGGTCTTTATTATATCTTCAATTTATGGGTGCATTTCTCATGTAGCAAAATGACAGACTTGGAGCTTACAATAGAATTGTCCCCAGTTTTACTACTGTGCTGACTGTGTATTTCAGGTATGTCAACTCCTTCAGGTTGAATAATTATTTAAGAACTACTTACCTTATTTAGTTATGATAAACATCAGGTCTTTGTTAAATATCTGCAACAGAGAAGATACTAGCAAGAAAAATAAATTTACAGATACACCATTATTGCTCATCTGAAAATTAGTGGCCTTTTCCAGCAACTGAGGATTATCTAAATAATCTTGCTGTTAATGTTTATTGATTCAAATTGAACCCAACACTAACAGTTGGATAGAAATTAAAGTTGGCTTCTCTATACAACAGCAGATATCTCACCTATTGTATGCTTAAAGTATTACAATTGCAATTTTGGAATGCTTCCAAAAGATAGTTAATTAACATTACTCTTTACATAATGTTGCTGTCTGTCCTATTGCTTGCTTACAGTGCTCTATTATAACTGTAAAAGTCTACTCTTACTGAATTTATTCAGCTTCTGCCTTTTAGCATATGAGTTCTTGCCAACTGTTTGCTTCAGCCAGTTGTTGCTCATTTTTTATATGGTGTGGTTAGTCACATGGATCACATGATATTGTTTCTGCTTGGTATCTCAGTGAATTTTTCAGAACCCTGAATGACGGATTTTTACTACAGGATTTTCATAAGAGAAGCTACCATATTCCAAATTAATTAATAACCTTAGAATCAGCTGGCTAGGTATCAAAGGAATAAGAGAACATGCCTAACAATTCCAGCAATATAACGCATGCTAAGTTTTAATTTACAGATACGTATTTATACTATGATTAATTTATTCATACATCTTAAGCTTAGTAAATTCAACAACTTATTTGTCCATATAATGTTAACCTGAAAAGCATTTTAAATTCCCATAGTGCTAGGCAAAATCCTTTATGCTTTGCCTAGAAACATAATTTGGGAAATGCCTAGCTGAGATCCTCTTATTTTCCTTTACAGGGGCAAGAAGGTGTTAAAGACTGAATGACATTCTTCTTTTTGTACTGCACTTGCAGTTCATTTATTTTCTCTTAACCATGAGAAACAATTATGAGTTCCAAGTATTAAAACTGTTCAGAGCTACAGTAATCACTGTCAGTGGGTCTAAGTTCTTTAGAAAGATCAGAGTGACAATATGTAATTTCCTGATTAAAAAAAAAATCATTTCTGCTTCCAGTGAAAATAAATATTGTGCTAGTGCCAAGTGAATATTGAAATAATTATTCATAGGGGAAGCACTTTAAAAGAGCTCAGATTCACTGAAGAAAAATAGCATTTTTCCTGAAAATTCAAAGCCAGTCACACACAAAGAAGTGAGAAAGAATATAATGCACTTTTAGTTTTATGCCTTTTTTCACCTTGACATTGTGTATGCTAGAAATTATAATAGCATGTTATGAAATAAGTGCATACTTCTCCCCTTAAAAACATTCATTTTACTCAGCGTACATTCAAATGGATCCTTGGGAATTGAAATTGTCCCAACAGACCACTGAGCCTTTCAAAAACAATTGTAAAGTAAAGGTGTTTCAAAACATGTTAACATGTTCTACTGTTGCTCTCAAATATTCAGCAGGTTGATGCAAACTATTGTTGCAAGACAAGTATTTGTATATATGGATATCTTTTTTTCAGCAAAGATGAGTCAAGATAAAAATGCATCTCTATCTGTGCAGCTATATAGTCGTGAAAAATAAGATCAAAGTTAGTATCCAGTACTAAGATTCTGATTTGTTATCATTTTCCGTCAGGGTTATACAGGGCCAAAAAAATCAGTCATCATCAAAGAATATTGGACCTAATGCCAAATTTAGTTGGTACACTTACATTTTTTATGTAGGTAATCTGAAAGAGTTAAGTGTATTCATAAGTCAAACTGGACGCTGAGTAGTTAAAGGTCGCCTATACAGAAGTGAAGGAAGGAAAATAAGTTTCCTTGGAGATATGAGCTGGTCCAATATAGAATAAGATTTTAAAAGGCTATCCACTGTTACATTTTTTATCTTTTTTTTTTTTAAATGTGACTTTGTAAAGATTAATTTTAGAATTCAAAGAAAATAATTCTTATGCAGCCATAATTATTATGGACTGGAATATAAAGATGTGTTCCTATCCATTTGCTCCCTTCCTTGTCTCTCCTTCAGATTTTGAAATGCTATTGAACATTTACCAGATTTCTCAGAGGGGGACATCTGGAAAAATATTAAATTTCCACAGAAAGCCTATACAGGGCCACAGTCATTGGTTTGACAAACCAGCAGCTGAGAGGTGAAGTGTTTTGTAGAGTTCATACAGAGGCCAAGAGCAGAGGTCAGACAGGCAATCAGCACTTCTTACTAACTGGCCAAATTAGTATGTGCAAAACTGGCAGAATCCCAGAAAGGAATGCAGAAGAAAGCTTAAAATCCTGTAATGGGAGAATATAGGAAACTTGACACAGGAAAATGTAATATCGCAGTTCAGATATGAAATGCACAGCCAAATGAAACCATGCTTCATTATTGCGTCTATTGAAAAAATTTCTTGTTCATTTTACAAAGCCTTTCTTCCCCTTAGAATACAAGAAAGTTACATATGAGAAGCTTTTCTGTCAGCTATCAGTGTTTAGAAAAAGGTGTATCTTTCTGGAACTGTATAACATTACTTATTCTTAAAACCACAATAACGTGTTTAGCAGTTGGTTGTGACTCAATATTTGTAAAGAAATGTTTGTATGAGACTTGTTTAAAGTGGAGTTGTAGCCATATAGAAAGATAGGAAAGCATGAGGCAGCTAATACAGAGGAATGTGAATGCAAATTGCATAGATAATGAAATACTTTTCAATAACAGCCAAAGAGCCCTCCTTGGACCTATCCAGTAGCACAGTGAGGTAATAATTGAAAGGAATCAAGTTTGAGAGGAAAGTTAGTACATTGACAAGAAAGTTCAATGAGAATAGCTCTGCCTTAAGAAAGATTTCATGGCAATTAATCACCACAAATTTTACTTTTCCACTTAGTGTCCTGTCATCAGAACAACAATTCTGTAGAGGTGTAGATGGAGCTCTCTGTTTGATGAATGCATTGTTTATACAGTCATTTTTCTAATCAAGAGATTACTTGCTCTCTTCTATCCTGCTTGTCCATGCTAAAAAAAAAAAAAACCAGAAGAACAATATGATTAATTTGGATTTGAGTTTTGTCTGAAAAAAAATTTGGAATGTGAAAAAAGCAAGACAATGCTGAGCATATTGATTTCTTTCTGCATGAATGTACATTTCAGTTATTATATTTAAGAGAAATATCTTTTTCAAAAGCATCTTATTGCCTTGTGTAATCATTGTCCTGACCTTGCTTTAGGCTGCAGGATCAGGAATTTGAGACTTCATATTCTATTTAGTAATATAATCAATAACATGAAAGATATAAATGACCATTGAAAAGAGAATATTTCTTTCAGTCTCAATGAAAGAGTGCCTAGATTTAATCGCATAAGACAGCAACACTGGGTATGGGGCTTCTAAGTTTGAAGAAGCAGTCACTTATAGAGAGAAAAAACCCGAACACAATTATCTTTATTTCAAAAGGTTCTTATCTGGAGATATTAAGAGATCTGATGTGATGAATCACCTGTTAGAACATTAGCATTCTGAATAGTATTTCATGAAAGCAACCTGATCTATAGTCCTTTTCCAGATAAACCTGAAACTAACTCTACAGTTCTGGAAAAGGAGTTGACCTTTGGGCAGGGGCAGTCTTTATCTGCTACTATTTATTCCTTTCAATAGCAATTTTGGCCCCAAAATATTTTGTGTGGTTTTATGTGATTTATTCTCAATTGATAAATCTGATGATAAAACACATCCTGGAGTTTGAGAAACACAATCCTGAACTAACTTAAATCCAAGGCAAAACAACTTTGATCTTAATGAAGGGGAATCAATTCCTGTGGGTGACATGAATTTGAGATGTTTATGCGAGGATGTTTGCACATGTCCTCAGTGTTCAAAGATTAGGTAGAACCTAGAAGCTTAGTTTGTCTATTGTCATCTAAAGATATGGGAAATGCCCTAGTATATCTGAGATGTTTACACAGGCCAGGTGGAAGAAGGACAGAACCTATGGCAGACCCACACCTTTATGGAAAAACAGTTACAGGCCAGACCTATGTGGAGCCAAAAGACTTGAGACTACATCTCCATTTACTGAAATCAGAATTTTGACATATTGCCCTGTAGGCTGAGACAAATTTAGGGAATTTAGTCTGGGGTTGAATGCCACTCTGCTTGTTCACAGCAGAAGGAGTTGCGCTGTCTCAAAAGAAGTAAGTAAGTATTCAAATTTGGCTACTCTTGACTTAAGAAAAAATGAAGCACATACAAAACAGGTAAACACCAGCAGGATAAAGGTAAACTGAACACAGTTTAATTGATTGTTCTGATTTCAATGTGACAAGGCCAGCACTGGATTTTCATTAAAATTTACAAAAGAATGGCAAAGGTTACAAACAGTTCAAAGCAATAATACACCCTCATTACCAAATTCCTTTTATATGTTTAACCATATTCATTTAGCATTCAGTTTAAAGGAACAGCAGAGTTCTCTTGAACCTGTCACTAGTGATTTATTAAGTTCATTTTATATTCATTTGTTTATAGATCAAACATGGGGAAGAAAGGCTCAACGGTATTGAACATATTTAACATAAAAAGAGGAGGACTGGATATTTAACTTTGCATTGTACTAGGTTACATGTTTTTAGGAGGAAGACAATAATTAAATTTAAGAAACTGGTTTGATCAAGGATAAATGCTCTCTGCCTCTTAAATGCCTCTGAAATCAATATTCCTATTCAGAGCGAGATAGTAATTCCTGAAAAAACATGGCATTGTCTTGATGGTGGACTGAGGTTTCACTATGTGTGGTTTGCAATAGTGAAAAGTTTAAATCAATTCTGTTAAAAACTTATTTCCTAAATGCAGGTTATACACATCAGTGAATCAGACGTTGTGCATGCTGGAATCATCCCTTGGCTAAAGAAGCACAAATCAGTGTCTAGAAATGTTGAAACTCACAGCTACTACCAAAGCACTTCTTTCTCTTACCAGAATTATTCTTTACTTCAGACCAGCAATTGGAAAAACTCCTAAACTACCATTTAAATACCAACAGCAAAACTTATGAAAATTCATGAAAAGGTGTTGTTAATTTTACAGGGATTTGCATGGTAATGAAATTAGTATGAAAATATTTTCTAGTTGGATAAATATTTTCAGCTTGAAAAAAAGATAAATTTTTATTTGAAATGTTATAAAATCTGGACATTGCATAAACATTTTGTAACAAAAAATATTTAAGTTTTTTTTTTTTTTATTTTCTCATATGCTCAATTACTCAGTCCTGCATCTGATAATGACTCATGGAGGGAAAATGAACTTGAAGCTACAAAGAACCAACTCCTCCAGGAGAAGCTGACGATGTGGACACACCATTACAGAAACACATCTACAAATATTTCAGTTTAATGACTGCATACTAACACACTGCATTTCTTTCGCTGTTCATGGGTAGATTCTTATTTCTTTGGTTTGATATTGGATATATGTTTCCTGGTTAAAATGGGACAAGAGCAACAATGGGACATCAGAGCAGGTGTTGGCATTAGGAGATTATTGTGCCTGTTTGGGCTCCGTGTGCAGTTTTCACACGATATTTCCTCTGAAACATACTAGAAATGCAATACTTTCAGCAATGACTGAACAATGTTTTAAAACAGATACTATTTATAAGCTAAATAATTTTAACACATTGCCTTTATTATTATTCCATCTTTATTACTGTATAGAATTAATTATGCATTCAATTAGAAAATAAGTAGATATTCTGGTACAAATATACGGATATTATAAGACCAGTATAATAACAGGTCATTAAAAGTACACTTTATAATAGGCTGAATTAAAATTTTAGCATATGGGAACCTTGTTGAAAAAAACCCTTCTTTTAGTTGGAGGCAAGATTTGACAGTTCCTGGCAAGCAAAAGTGGTCTTTAGGCTATATGTAGGAAACTCAAAATATGGTTACAAATTCATGGTATTTAGAAAATAATATCTTTGAATCAACTGGAAAGAAAACACTGCATTAATTTTACAGTATATAGTGGTATACAGCTAGACTTTTCTCCTGCATCATGTAATATAACAGAGAAGAGCAAAATTACCTTGGAGTCAGTCTCTAAAAGAAATTTCAGATCACTCATACATGGTTCCCTAATGTCTCCTCATGACACTTGGGATATGATTGCTAACCCACCAACACACTTCTCTATCCCTTCTGAAACCTCCCCCTCCCATCATGTCAATATTGAGATTAATGTTAAATATGTATTTATTTAGGATACCTATTTTTTTTTATTCGCTCTCCATCATCCCAAATGTGAGAAAAGCAAAAAAGAAAATATCAGTTCTGGCTTCCACAATTCTGGGCAACAATTTAAAGCAGCACAATCTTGGGAGTTTGGTTTTATTTTAAAGAATAATCTGAGTCACCATGTTGCTATCTCAAATACACTTTAAGTTGGTTTTAGAATTATTCAGATATGTCCTTGTTTGTGTGTATACCTGTGGCTTTTATCTCTCTATTTCAGTGGGATTCACAGCTCACAATACAATCATATGTAGTGTAATGCTTTATTAGTGTCATAGATTTTACAAACAGGGGAAAACACTTCAAAGAGCAAATGCTAACAGCACAGAAGTATAAAAAAAAGTGTTACGTGCTCTTGCTGTTCATCTCAGTTTGAATTGCACTGTGACAGAAAAGAACATTCAGTGATTAATTTGAAAAGAATGAGACCTCCTGGGGAAATTATATTTTACTTACCCAATGGCAAAATGTACAGAAAAAAAAAAGAAAATAAATACAAATATAAAATTTATGCTGTTCAAAACATACAAAAATAGTGTGCAACGTTGTGAAAGCATAAAAGTATTTTAAAAAAGATCATAATAAGTGCTTTCTTACTTCATGAAAAATGGACAAGGAATGCATCATTTCATAACAGCACATTCAAATAAAAGCTCAAGTTAAATTCAGAGCGAGAGGAGAATATGCTGTTATTACAGATGTTATACAATTCAGTCATTAGAAATAACACGAGCAACAACAGATTATGAACGCAAACCCAGCAGGGAGTAGTCGCATAAGAACCTAGGCAAGACTAGGTAAAAATTTAAAATATACAGAAATATGAGTTTCACATCTGGTGTCTGAAGGAAACGAGGAGCGTGGTTACAGTTCCTCAGACTGTCACATATAAAGGATGTATGAAACTCGGGAAGTTAGAACATCTGTTGTCATTTTTAAGGATGCTGATAAAGTCTTCACCAGCTTCCGATAAGGAAGATTAAGTTTCAGGGTAACAGCACTGGTCTTTACAACTCTGGCTGATGTTGTGTCAGTGGTGGAATAGACACCTTCATATTCAGCAAGTTTTGTTTGACTTCACACAGTACTTACAGCAAAGTTCCTTTCACTTGAAAAGTTAATAGTTTTGGTTAAACTTCAGCAGCTTCGGACCACACAGTCATCTTTGAAATATGACTTAACATCCATAATGATATTTCCCATAGTGCACAGTCCCCTTTATTTTCTAAATTGTCAATGGATAGTTAGTAAAATTTGAGGTTGCAATAAATTGTCCTCATTTCAATACCTAAGCATCAACAATGATGTAATGCTGAGAGATATTTTGGCTAATATCTTCAAGACTATACTTGATTTATAATAATTTGCTTTACCTAATTCTCTTGTTTCTTTGACTCTGTTATTGTGTATTTTGGGAAGTTGTGTCCATACAATTTAAATTGTTATCTCAGAAATAAGTAAGGCAGTTAAAAATGGGAAGCCAGAACTCTGGTCAGTTTCAAGGTTGCATTTATCCAGTAGGATTTAGCCTGAACAGTTTAGTACCTGCTAATTTTTTTTTTTTAAATGATTTTATGTTATCTGCACTCAACTTCATTGCATAGGTAATCTGGGTCATTGACACTTGACACTGAAATGCAGAATAGCTTAGCTACTAATCAAGCATTCCTGCAACAAACCATGTTATTAGGTTGTCAGTAATTATGCACTCTCAATGTCCATTTTTCACTTGTGCTGAGGTGCTCTTCACTGCTGTTGTTTTATAAACAAGTTTAGAATTCTCTCAGTTCTTGGGTGAATTCACTTTTGTCTTTACAATCAAAAAAGTTAAATTCTAACCCAAATTAAACAGTGTATAGATGCAAAATTATATACCCAGCATGTTAATCTTCTTTGAACTTCAAATAAAACCAAAAATAGATCTAGGGGCTTAAAAAAAACCCCCACAAACCAACAAACAAAAAACCAATAACAAAACCAAATCTATCTGGGCTCTGTCCTAGCCAACAGCTTAACTATACATTGAAAGGTAACTTCTGTTCTAACTTGGCTAATTCATGCTGTCCTCAAAATTTCTAACCCAATCTGCATGAGGTCCAAACTCTTTCCTTCCTCACATCTCTGCACAAATAAGGGTATGAGATCGAGCCATTTTGTAGGGCCAGATGTAAAAATAGCTGGCTCTTCTCATTCCTCCTTTTCCTTTTTTTTTCCCCCTCAAGAAAGAAAATTTCAGAAACCCAGCAAAGACAAACTCAACTCTTTTGCCTTCTTAATTGGGGATAACTGAGGTAGGACAGCATATGGACTATAGTATATAAAAAAATGAACAGTATTGAAATTGTGTTGCCTGCTGCTAACCTGATGCCATTAGCAGCCAAGCACTCTCTGCTTAATGAACACATTTATTTGGAATTCATGCCCGTAGCATTAGGAAACCTTGCTTCCTTTTTCCAAAGCATTAACCAAGATAACAAGGACAGAGGTAGTACAAAATGTCATTGAAAAGAAGCATGGACATAGATGAATAGGTGATGGCTTATGTGGAACCTAATCTGCTGATTTTCTAAGTGACTTTTGAAATCTGTCACCCCTTTCTTGGGTTATTTTTAATTTGTGTGCCAAAATGCTTTTCAGTTATAAATTCACAGAGCCATTCTGGTTGGAAGGTAATACAGGACATCTCTAGTACAACCTCCTGATCAAATCAGGATGAACATTGAATTCAGACCAGATTGCTTAGGACTTTCTCTAGTCAGGTTTTGAAAACCTCCAAGGACAGATACTGCACAATCTCCGAGGGTACCCTGTTACAATGCTTAATTATCCTCATAGTGATTTTTTTTTTTTTTCTTAGAAAAAGAACCTTTTCTGTTGTAATTTATGACTAGTGTCTTGCTTCCCTGCTTCAGTAGGTCTGTGGTGTCTGGTCCTGTCTTCTTAATAACCTTCCCATACGTACCAGCAGACTGCTGTTATGTATCCCTGAAGCCGCCTCTTTCCATGCTGAACAGGACTAGATCTCACCCTCCCAGGGCCCCAGCTCCCAAATAGCTTGGGGCCCTCCACTGAGATTGCTTTAGTTTCTTGGTATCTTCCTTGAATTTGGGGGCCCAAAACTGGACACAGTATTCCAGATCCAATTGTCAGATAAAGTGTCAAGTAATTATTGTCAACCTCATCCTGCTTCCACCTCCTCCATAGTGACTCTTTCCATCAGACTTTGGTCACTTATTTCCCTGAGTACTAGGGTGGACAGTGTCTGTGCTTGGAGGAGGTTGCTCTTTAAGATCCATCTGTTGTGTTGAGCTCCTTTGTTCCTCAGAGCTGCTGCAACATAACCACACCTGTCAGTTCCCTGAGAAAACTGAGGTCTGATGCCATCCTGGTAAGTAGAAACTAATCTCCAACGTACCCAATCTACCATTTCGGTAACCTGTTAAATACTTATGTCAAAAAATGACATAGACCCTTTGTGGAAGTATTTTAAATATATATTTGTTTTAAAGAAGTCTTGAGTCATGAAGCATTTAAACGGTGAGGTTTATCATTCTGATCATCTAAGTTACTCATAGCTCAATTTGCAGAAACGTGTATGCAACTGAGACCAATCTCCTCAGGCAACACAAGATAGTGTGGAGTTCATGACTGGCACAGCAAGATCCTCCTCCCATCTCCAGTATGAAAATCAAACTCCATTCATGGGTCATTTAATATCTGTGTGCAGAGATAAATATATTTTAAGCATCACTGAGCCAAAATCTTAAGTAACAGAATTTCCTTTCCATTTCAGACAGCTTCAATCTCTTGAAACTTGCATTATGCACATTTTATTCTGGTTAATAACTGCAGCTGCAGGTTACAAATGATTAAAATAAGCCTCAGTAACTTCCAGTTCATTAAGGCAACCAAAGTACCAGAAAAATATTTGGCTTCTTCACAAGGCTTAGACACCAAAGTATTTTTTTGGCTTTGAACTCCAGTTAGTTTTAAGAAACTGTAAAACAACACTGTCAATTGTTCATTACTGTGTTTTAAATAATAAAATACTTATATATGTTCTGATATATACATATGCACACAGATACAAACACACACATTTATCTTGGTAACTCTATTTTTAGTTGAACAGCTGGTCAATTGGAAGACAAGTTTCCTTGTAATCTCTCATTTGAATTTGGCTCAAAGCTTGAAGTAGGCTTTAAATTCTCTGGTGTTACCCCTGCTGTCATCAGTTACCTAAACTCACAGAATATTCTATTTCAAAGGATAGGGAAAGGGAAGTAGAAATATAAAACTCAAAACCAAAGAATTTTGCCTAAATAAAAACTATTATTGCTAGACTATATAGATATTGTAACGTTGGTTAAAAAAATCCTCAGTGTGAGCTGAGCTTTGAAATAAATATAACATGCAGGTAAGAACAGAGCAATGCTTATGCCCCAAAGTCATTTTTGCAAGGAGAGGGAAACTTCCTAACTTTTTTTCTAAATGCTGAAGCAATCTTGCTATCACATGATTACAAACTTTCCCCTCTGACAATCCAAACTTCCTCATTTAAATAGCTTTTGCTTATAGGTCATATAGTCACATACTAGAAAAAAACCTCTAAATCTGAAAAGTAGCTTTTTATCTGCTGTTTGTCCCTTGACAAAAATTTCATTTGAATGTAAATCATGTCATAAAGTTATATTTTGAACATATATGTTTAAATAAAATCAAGATTTTTATATCAGTGATCTGTAATTCATTACTTCCATACCTGAGAAGAATTGAGGTTGTTCTATAGCAGGATGCTTCTGCTGGTCTAAGCTTAGGTAGTGAAATATGGTTGTTTTTTTCAGAAAAGTTTAATGAATGCCCGGGGCAGTTGTGGAGTTCTGTGGTAAATTCAAATAAACATAGCAGTATCTAAATGGCTAATGGAAATAAAAAGATGCATTTTAAAATAATCATCTAGAATACAGGAATAAACAATTAACCTTATAAGGGGCCACTAAATCACAAGTTGAATTTGTTGTCATATGCTACATCATCTTTTTTTCTTTGCAGAAGAGGTGATTTCTTTTCAGCATTTAAGTAATCAAGCAGTCCTGTAGGAAAAAAAAGCAGCAATATGATGTCGTATGTTGTATTTTGCTCTGCTGATAATTAATGCTGATCAGTATCCTTCATTAAGAAGTTTACAAGTTGTAATGGAAAGAACATAAACTGTTCTGAAATATTCATAGCAGTGTTAGAACTTGCAGCACTATGAAAATTAAGGTGATAGAAGCAGCAACACTTGCTTTTTATGTCCCATCAAAGATGGGGTTTCAAATTTAGAAATAATCAGATTACCATCAGATGGTCCCGGTACACACACACACAAGACATCTGCTGTTTGGGTTTGGTACCATAGGGAAATAGAGAACACAGATTTAAAGTTATGTTTTTCACTAGACTTCTAAAATATTAGAAGAGTCTTTGAATGCATTATTCGTTTCATTCTAATAATGAATATAAAATTTGCTTCTGTTGCATGTTGTTCAGCAGTCTCTTTGTTGAACATATGGCAAGTAGCTAGGTGCATCCACACTACATTAAAGCCTCCTTTATCTGTAATTTTAGGCTTCCTACAGTTTTCCTAGGATAGATGTCTTTGAAGAAAGCAAGGGGAACAATACTTTATTTCCCTGTTTAACTTCCTCTTTCATATTAGAGATCTTATCACCTATTTTCTCACTTCTTTATTTATTATCTTAAAAAAATTTCAGAAGATTACAAGGCAAGTTTCTCTCTCTCCTGGTCTCTCTCTTTTTTAGAAACATTATGTAGCAACAGAAACCTAAGAAAGCTATTTAACAGAGTGTTTCTATAGAACCTAATGACAAAAGTACATCTCATTCCATCAGACAGGATGTTCAGCTTTGAGTGAATTTATTAAGTTAAATGCAATTTTCCAGTTCTACTAACATTTATCAAACCCAGTGCATTTATCAAATCTGGATCTCCTAAGTAACTGGACAGCTGCACTAAGTACTTTGTCTGAATCAGACCTGGATCTGGTGGTTGAGGGAATGGCTAAGAGGGCTTTACCCTTCGCCAGGCACCACCATCTGCTGCTTCCCTGTTGCAGCACTGTGAACTCACACGTTCTCCGTACAGCGTGTGGCTGCCAGCCAACTCCTTAGCACTCTCTGCTGTTGAGAGAGTAAGAGAAAAGATGTGGCACTGTGCAGCACACACTTCATCCCATTTCTAGCTCTGTCAGACAATGGGATGGATCACCTCTTTCATTCTGCTACATCCAGCCAGCCTTGGTATAGAACACCTGGCAACTGGAACACCTGGCTACCTTTTTGTCCTCAGTCTCTTTTGCTATGCCATTAAAGCACTCAATTTTAGTAATGACTTCATGCATTTTTTTAATAGTTCTTTTTAGAACTATTTTCCTTTTTCCATGACCCCCTTTTTATTTCTACGTGAGAAATTAACTCTTCATCTTTTCTGGCTTTAATTGCTGGAAGACTGCTAATAATATTTAATAATAAATAATGAAGAACTAATAATGTTTGGTAACTTAAAATATCCGGTTTATCCAATGCATATTTTCTTTAGTTGTGTTATGGAGTGAGGCTTCTGGTATTCTTCTCTGTCTCCAGTCCAGTTCATTGTAAGTTACATGCACTGATGTGTATATTCTCGTTTCCTAAATGATCACCAAACTTCTCATCCTGCAAACTGCAGTTGTCATGCATATCTTCTCTGTGGTCCGCTACCACTGCCCTTACTACTCCTGGCAGTAGTAGCTGGCACTCAAATCATATGCAGAATCCTACAGTTTCTGAGACCCTCTGTTAGGGACTCTCTAATTTGATGGCAAGTGTATCATGTCTGATGGGCTACTTAAACTTGTTTTACTAGTTTGATCAGGGAAATTTTATTCTTTCATTTTTTCAGAAGTGGCTGATGATAAACTATTTGTTTTAACTGTAAGAGGAAAAATGTGATCTTCTTTCTCTTCCCTTAAGTTTTATCACACGTTTAAATAGGCTTCCAAACTCCTACTATTTGAATTTTCAATTTGCCAATAAAAATAAGATTAAAAAAAATAAAATAGTACTCAGTAAAATAGTGGATTTTTTTGTGGAATTATCAGTTAATCTGACAAAAGATTCAAAATGGTGGGTTATATTTTGAAGAAAAATCTAAATTTCCATGAAGGAAAAACATCACTTAATGCAGGAAATAGGTTTTCAGTTATGGATGTTTCATTTTTGCAGCAATTTTAATATACAGTGTGGTTTGATTAAATAGTATGATTAATGAAGCACCTTGCAATGTCTCTCAAGTTTTTTCTACTCTAAAGTAAATTTCCCTAGAACTATCACTGAACAAGAGGAATGAATGTTGCTACATGTCAAATGGAGTAAAAGAGTTTGCTGTAATGTCATCCAGTAGAAACCTTGGTCCATATGTTTTCATTTGAACATACTGTGAATTAAATTTTGCACACAGCAGTAAGCATGTATAGCAACCATCGCTAACAGTTCCTATGTGATTGTAAAATACTGCAAATTGTATATGTAAATACTAGTAAATTGAATATTTAAATTCCTCTTGGAAGCAAACTGTCATGATATTTTACTGTACACTATATGGCATGTATTCTTGGTTTAATACTCACCTTATGCTACTCCATACCATGGCACCAACACTTTAGGATAGATTTCTGGCTTAACGTGGTCTTGATTTTAGATCAGAGGAAAATTAGAACCAGCATAAATACTATACATCGGTTTTATCAATTTACTGGACAGAAGAAAAGCAGATATTTACAAATTGAGCACTTCTGAGGTCAAACAATGTCTTAATAAATCAATTAAATCATTGTAGCTTACTTTTTTCTTACAAGTTTTCTTCCCAAGCTTAATCCAATGCTCTTTTAGATTTCCTGAAACAGTCCTAGTCTTTTTTTTTCTACCAATGGTTAACAGATTTCATGATTTATTACTGCTATTGCTTTTTTTCAGAGATTGCTGTGCCAATGACAAGCATCAGTCTAGAGCACGATGTGAAGGTTCATATTTTTATTTTCTTTTAGAAACAAAGTGGGGAAAGAAAATTAGGGTTGCATTTTGTCAGCAAAATCTGTTTATCTTTTGTACTTTGTACAGTCATCATGAACCTTAGATTAATACATTATTCTGTCTATTGTCTCTTTCTCCAGATAAAATAAGATTATAAAATCTTAAGATTGGTGGGTTTGGATTTCTAATATTAATTTAGCTAAGAACATAAAAAAACCCTTAACTTTAATCTTCCCCCAAAATTATGAACAGGCCCAAGTTCAGTGTTCATTTCAGCTACACTGTAATTTCTTTTTATCTGCTGTAAAATATGAAAATATAAATATTGTCTGTCTCTTAGAGGAAAGAATCTGGATAAACTAATTGCCAAACATACCCTAGAAATGTAATCCATACTTCATTTCTATGGTGACATTTATGATGCTAGTTTTCACCTCACCACAGTATACATCTCATGTTAAAAAACAAAAAAATCAACCCAAACAAAGAAATCACCCATTAAAACAAAGGAGCAAAGCTCCTATTTCATTAATTCAATTATATACAGAAGTGTTAAAAATACTTGAACACACTTCTTCAACAGGACCTGGAGCACTGCACAAACAAGTCACAAGTAGGAGTAAATCTAACTTTATTTTCGAATTTACTGCATTTTGAGATATTTAATTACAGCCTTCCCTGGGGCCTCCCTCCAGCTTTGCTCATGGCCCAGAACCCCATTTCAGCCCAACCTGGGGCCACCAGTCAGGCAGAGCAGATCTCCCTGTCCCACCACCACCCAGACCCAGCCAAGGAGGACTGCCTTGCCCACCACATGGGCAGAATTCAGTGATTATTTCAGAAGTATCTTTAAATATTGAAAACAATCAAATCTAATTAAAGATTTAACTTCCACATACCAGGAGTATTCAGCATGTGTATTTCTGCCTGACATATCAATACAATTAAACTGGCTTCTGGCAGAAGCATGGTTCTGGGAGTTATATCATGAATCAGCAATGAGATCACCACAGAGTGTGGAGCCCTCTCGTTTAAAGATTTGACCTTTTAATTGTGCAATCCTTTTGTCATAAGGGCTAGATTCAGCAGTGACCAAAGCTATCTAGGCAAGAAGATCTTGTAAGATTTCCAGCATAAAATTCCTTAAGGGTAGAAAGATAAAATACATAATGTTACATGGTAAAACAAACAATGGGTTTCTTATGGCAAGTGGAATAGCCAGGAGGTTTCTATATGCTGCTTACTGCCACAGCATCCAGACTATTTTCTGTGGTTTGTTGTGAGGTTGTTAAACCTGTAGCAGGGTGCTGGAGGCACCACTCTACCAAATTAAATACAAAAAGGAAGAAAAGCAGGATAAAGTCACTGTCATCTCCTTTAGTCTTGCACCAAGCTAGATACAAGTCCAGAAATTATTTATATTATTCCTCTTAATCTCTTTTAATTGCAAAAGTGTTCTTAAAAGCATGCATCAGGAATGACCATCAAGAAATACGCATCAGCGTTAATGTGAGATTTGAGATGAACACGTAGGTACATGAAGTTTAACATCTGTATCCAGGGTATTCAGAAATTTTCCCAGTAGGTAAATGAGATGGGTAGGCAAGAATGCTCCTTCCTCCAAATCTTGAGTCTGATTTACAGGTGAAAGAAGAAAAAAAAAAAAATAAAAAAGATGACAACTGGCACCTAAAGTACTTCACCTCACTGTAGATGAACCTTTGCATTACTGACAAAAGGGTCTCCCTCTTGAATATGTAGTATGCACTTTCTATCCTGCACATTTATTCTCTCCACATCCCTCCCCACAACACTTGGTAAGAGGAAAACATGAAAAGCCAAGAAAGGCCAAAGTGCTGCTGCGCACCCAATGGCTGTTTTCTGCGTTCATCTCATTGCATGCTAGGAAGAGCTGTTTGGGCCCAACCCGAAACCATGCTTAAGCAGGTGAAGACAAGATATATTGCACACAGTTTTCACACTGTATTCCTAAATTAATGGGAAGATAAGCATAAATAAGGAAATGATTCAGCCCAAACCTTAAGAGTAAGCAAACAATTCAAAACTGAAACCCTGAACTACAGTCAGAACTGGCAAGTAGTCTCCAGATTTAATTAGGGATTAAACAAAGAAGAATTTGAACACTTGCACGGCTGTTCAAAATCCAGATCCAAGTGCCATGGTCAGTCCCAGCAGATTATTATATACAGTGACTGGTCAGCCCAGCTTCTTGCAAATTTTATGAGCTGAAATATTGGTCAGGACCATAGTCATTGCCAACCCCATCACATGAAAATACCAAGAGCATAAATATCTTTACGGCCTTTTATTTGCAGTCTATAAAACCAAAGAGCTTTATAACACAAATGAAAATTAATTGCACAATTACCTTTCTCCTGGGTAAGTTCCAAAAAAAAAACCAAAACCCAACAAAAGTACAGCAACAATAACATAACCCTAATGCCATTTAAATGCTTCTCTTTCAATTTTGTATTGCCTTTCTGCTTGCCTCATAACCAAGTTGGGCGAAAACAAAAGATTTAACAAAACTTTTTCTTTCCAATTCCTGCTGCCCGTTGTCCTTTCTGAATCTCACCGCTGAGATTTCTCAGCCAACCTCACTTTTCTAGTAACAAAATTTACCTGAATCTTCAGCAAACAAGAGTAGTAATGAAGGCATGATCTAAAGACTTCAGTTTATTCTTTTAAAAGTCATAAGCTTTAAAAGCTTATATTAGCTGTGGTTGTTTATTTCACCTTGAAAAAGTCAGTATGTCCTCAAAATGTCTGTAAATGTAGTCAACAGAAGTAGAAGTTCATGTGTACTGAATATTTTCAATACCATAAATCATCACATGTCCACTTATTTTCACTGGTCTCTCTAAATAAATTTGTTTTGGGGGAGACAGAGCTTACTTTGAAATTATGTGTATCACTGGGTTCTATATTTTAGTGGAAAATCTGCTGAAAGATCTAGAAAGATTACATTGTATATCTATTACTTGTTCTTACCTAACAGAATATATTTGAAATATAAACTGAATAATCAACTGATGTATTGACATTTGCATGACCAATTTTATGGAATGAAAGTCACAACGCACTGCAATAGTTCTACCTCATACTGAAGGAATTATGTGCTTATTTTTCTTAGAAGTGTGCATGTTTTCCTGTTTTCTGTAGCTTTGTGTAACATTTAAAAACAGCGGCAAAATTATAAAACACACCCAGCTGATTCTTACTGTTTAAAACACCCAGTAATAAACTTATCAAATATGAGTGCTGTCAACACAGTCACTGGAATTCCTGGAAACTTCATGAAACAGATATGTACCAGAGTTAGTCTTAAGTTGGGGTCTTAAGGTTTACCTTTACTGGTAAATTCACCAGGAACAATACATTCATTAAAGCTTTTACATAGCTATTCTTAGGCTCAGTGTAAACATCCTCCATCCAGCTGTGGCTAAAAACTTAACAAGAATTTAGAGTGAGTAACAAATAGATGGAAAATAATATGGAAAATATTTTAATATAAGTATGAAATATGTAAAATGTTACACGATATGTAGAACATGAAATTCTACATGAATACTGGAGAAACTGCTGGGGAGTGAAACTGCTGGGGAGATAAACTGAACTTTAAAGAAATTCAGGAAAAGTCATGTTAAAAGTATCCAAAATACCTGTATGGAGAAGAAAATATCTTGCTGTTCATCCCAGCTGCTTCAAACAATACCACGGATAGGAAAAAAAGAAGTATTAATAAAGCACTTCTTCACATAGCAGATAACATTCATTTGCCTGATGGAGATGTTACACCATTTGAAATGGCCAAGTGCATCTTGCCTGACCTCTAGCTGTTTCTCCAGAAGAGTGCACCCCAGTACCAAATATTTGTCTTCAGTATACTAGGGTGTTAGAAATGGCATTAAACACCTTAAACCCATGTAACACAGGTCACAGCAAGTGGTAACCAGGGGAAAGTCTAAGAAAAAGTATTGAAAGAATTAATAATAATGAAAACAAGCCAATTAAACTTCCTATTTAGTATTCAATCCAATTTCTTATTTTTAGATACAAGGTTATCACTCAGAATTGTAGTCAATTTTTACTCATCAAAGTGCTTATATATATATATTTATAAAAGGCTGCTTTTTTATACCTTCCCTTGAGGTGTTCAGTGTTTTTTTGCTTGTGTATTGAACACACAGTTAGATGGAGCTCAGATCATACCCAGTGCAGACATTTCCATATTCAGGTCCTGTTTTCTGTTTTCACTCCTTGAGATGTATTTTCTAATTCCTTAGGCTATGATTGCAAGCAAAATATCTTATTTGCTATCAGGGAGGGAGTTAACAGAAGTAGTTCTTCATCTTTCCAGATGACAGCAAAGAGGGCTGGAGAAAAATTCTATGTGTGGGCTTGGAATCTGATACAGGCAGTATACCCCTACGCTGAGTATCCAGCTGAAGAGTGACATTAATCATGTGCAGTCTTATCTAAACGCAGCAAAATCTCTAGAAAGTCTCTCATGGATGTCAGCAGCTGAAACAAGATTTGCTCCAGTGGGAACAAAGAGAGGTATAGAATGACTCGGGAATAATACTTTTTTTCAGCTTCTTTGTTACAATTGGTCACATGCTTTGAAACAATACACCAGCATAAACTTCATTATGTCTGTTGGGGAAAAGGAGAGCTAGACAAAGAATATAATCAATCATTTTTAAATGCCATATTATGTTGCTCTAAGAATATCCTTTATATTGAAATGTTGTCAATTTCAAGCACAAAATACCCTGGAATTCGCCTCGGAATAGTGCTCTAAGATATTTTCTGGAAAATTGCCCTACAATGTGGATAAATTGTTGTCTCTAAAACTAAATTATGAGATGTCTTAGGATATTCTGCACCCTGAATTCCTGTAGCAACCTAGGAAGTGATAATCCCAAGTGACTGGACCTTGAGTAGACTTATGTCCCACAGGTCTCATTCAATGATTTTTCTGTTATGCTATATTCAAATGTTGCTGAATTTGTTTTCCAAGTGGAATGGTCTCAGGTACCAACTGACTAGCTGTTTTCATTTACAGAAATAATTTGATTAGCAATATGGCATCTATACATAGAATCATAGAATCATAGAATGGTCCAGGCCGGAAGGGACCTCCAAAGGTCATCTAGTCCGACCTTTCCACAGTCAGCAGGGATACCCCCAACTAGACCAGGTTGCCCAGGGCCTCGTCGAGCCTCACCTTGAATATCTCCAGGGAAGGGGCCTCAACCACCTCCCTGGGCAACTTGTTGCAGTGTTCCACCACCCTCATAGTAAAGAACTTGTTCTTAATGTCCAATCTAAATCTGCTCTTCTCCAGCTTAAAGCCATTGTCTCTCATCCTGTCACTGCAGGCCTTTGTAAATAGGCTCTCCCCAGCCTTCCTGTAGGTCCCCTTCAGGTACTGGAAGGCTGCTATTAGGTCTCCCCAGAGCCTCCTTTTCTCCAAGCTGAACAACCCCAGCTCCCTCAGCCTGTCCTTGTAGCAGAGGTGCTCCAACCCCCTGATCATGATCTACTGTAATGCCATGAAGACAATCAAAACACCAGTGGTTTTTCGGATCTGTATCTTCTATTAGTTTCTTCCCATAAATATATTACGTGAATAGTGGAAAGGGACTAATGTGTGCACATTTAAAGATAATACATTTTCTATTATTCTCAAGTATCCTTACTTTTTATTCTATACCATTCCGTGAATGGTAACAGTACTCCTAAGTGTAAATATATATATATATATGCTTACAAATATATTCCATCTTTCAGGATCATCCATAGGAACACACTTTACTGTATTGAAGCACAAGAAATTAGACATGCTTTCAGAGCATGTTCTAATAGTAACATGAAACATGAAAAAAAGTATTGAGTTATGCAGCGTCCTATTTTCATATTGAGAGCTTGATAAAATCAACTACTATGTATTTCAATTTTGTTTTAATTTTTAGGAGTTTACAATCTGCAGTGACATTCTTATTCTGGATCACTCACCATTTATAAACAGCTTCTGTATTTGACTCTTCCAAGCTGTGATCTGTAAAGTCTATCTGGATTCCACTGAAAGAAAGCAACCAAGTATTTGTTGGCTATTCTTGAATGTAAGTTTGTATGTTCAACCACTGGTATGAAAGAGCACACAGTGTCAAGGAAAATTATGTCAAAATATTTTAAAGTTTATTTACATGAAAGCAACATTTAGATGCATAGATACTGGCATGAAATATTCTAGTTGTCATAGAGATATGAAATATTTTATCTATCATAGAGATGTTGACTTCTACTTTAGGATACTATCAAACAGGAATGGTATTGTTACATTATTTAACAAGGAACTACTCATAACAGAAACTGGAGTTATCACATTAGAGTTACTAAACAGCATTTATTAAGAAGAATTGCATAGGTGAAATACACCGGAATATGTGTGTACACATGTATATACATATGTAATACCAGTACCTTCATCTGAATTAATCACTGACAGCTTCATTTAGAAACAGCAGAGAGGTATGAATGCTTACCAGGTACAATACAGCTCATTATAAAACTGCAATTTAAAACACATCAGATGAATTGCCAATACATTTTTATACTTCTTCAGAGACTATAAAGGATGAGTAGCTCAAATGTCGATAACTCCTGCAGGTCAGCATTTAGTGAGAGGAATTGCAATCATGCCGTTTTACTGATTTGGGGCCCTTCTAGGGCACCTAGAGATATCAGAGTGGAAAAATTAGGTGAAATGAACCCAAAATGCACTCCACATGCTTGATTTTCTGTTTAAGCGCAGTTAGATGGAGCTACTAAGATCACTCATTCATAAAATTAGGGAGATGTTGAAGAAGTTAGTAGCTCAGCAGTGCACAATGTAGCATAAGATTCATATATGAAGAGGGAAAGTATTAACTTTGTTGTATCAGGGTAAATAGTGTAAGTTTATTCCTAGCCAAATTTCCAGTCATAAAAAGATAAAGATCTGCTAGATCATAGAATCATAGAATGGTTTGAGTTGGAAAGGACCTTAATGATAATCTAGTTCCAACCCCCCTGCCACGGCCAGGTTGCTCAAAGCCCCATCCAACTTGGACTTGAACACTTCAAGGGATAGGGCGTGCACAACTTCCCTGGGCAACCTGTTCCGGTGCCTCAACACCCTCACAGTAATGAACTTCTTCTTAATATCTAACCTAAATCTCCCCTCTTCCAGTTTAAAACCGTTACACCTTGTCCTATCACTACACTCCTACACTCCCTGATAAGAGTCCCTCCCCATCTTTTCTGAAGGCCCCCTTCAGGTACTGGAAGGCTGATATAAGGAGCCTTCTCCCCAGAGACTTCTCCACTCCAGGCTGAACAACTCCAACTCTTTCAGTCTGTCTTCATAGGAGAGGTGCTCCAGCTCTCTGATCATCTTCGTGGCCCTCCTCTGGACTTGTTCCAACAGGTCCATGTCCTTCTTATGTGAGGGGCCCCAGAGCTGACGTAGCTCTGCTGGGGTGTCATGAGAGCAGGGTAGAGGGGGAGAATCACCTCCCTTGACCTGCTGGTCTTGACCTGGGCTTCTTTTGATGCAGCCCAGGATACAGTTGGATTTCTGGGCTGCAAGCGCACCTTGCCAGCTCATGTTGAGCTTCTCATCCACCAACACCCCCAAGTCCTTCTCCTCAGGGCTGCTCTCAATCCATTCTCCACCCAGCCTTTATTTGTGCTTGGGATTGCCCCGACACGTGTACAGAACCTTGCGCTTGGTCTTGTTGAACCTCATGAGGTTCACAGGCTCTTGATTCTGTCCAGGTCCCTCTGGATGGCAATGTTTTGATGTCTAGATGTTTTGGGTTTTTTTTCTGGTTTTATGCACAGCATCACAGTGAACATGAGTTAGGTACAGTTATGACAAACATTCAGTACCTTTTTGCACCTCTCCCTATACAAGTCATTCATTCTTAAGTCAATATTAATTCTGTCTTTAAACACATCAGAAAAAGTACATTTTTATGTCACATAGCATTAAACTCACAGGTGTTCAAATCCACAACAGATTCTGAAATCTAAAAATATTATGCATCAAGTTTAAAAATCTGTTTTCCAGAATCTAAGAAAATGATGTGTGGTGGGATTCAGTTTAATATTCTGACACTTAAAATTTCACATCTACATTTGAGTGTCTAGGGGTAAGTTACATTACATCATGCTCCCATTCAGTTCTGTCAGTGAAGCATGGAGAGATGCTAAGTTGACTGGTCACCAGTTGTTTTCTTTAGGATAAGGTAAATCTTAGCTGAATTGGTTGCTTTGACTAAGGAAGGAATTTTGTTGCCTAAAATAGATGTCTGGTGATATTTAAGATGACATGATGTATTCTTCCCAGCCTTCAGCTACCATCTCAGAAAACCACAAGACACCTTTTAGTCCTGTTTCCCATCTGTCATCTCCATGGAGATATCTGTGGAGGCCTATATTAATGAAATCAAGAAAAGTTCTAGATCTCCACTGACCACAATAGGAATTTCGACACTACCTCACACATTGACACCTACAACACAACTAAGATGCCTAGATATAGGTAATTAACATTACCTAATACATCTTCAGATATCTGAGACATCTAACTATGGCTGGCAGATATGACAAAAGAACTACAAAAGACCTCTACTATTCCGTAGTGGTTTATAGAGGCCAGATATGATGCCCTGAAAACTCTCAAGTGCAACTAGATACTGGTATCTAGACAACTTAGTCATGTTCTCAGGCTTAGACGTCTTAAATTTATATCTCATTGTATGTGTATTGCATTGTATCGGCAGAGCAACTATATTTCACCTGTAATATCCAGTAAAGTCAGTCAGTTAGTCAGTTCAAGATTGAGATGACATAACATGGTAAACTAAAACAGCATTGCTTAAGTTATGCATCACACAAGTCTGGATAATATAGTAAGAGGAAGGAGGGAACACACTGCCCAAACAGTTGTGACCAAGGATAAACTGTAATTAAAAGACATAGCTTCAAATTTTGGAAGTTCACCAAGCACAAATATGACTAACTAAAGGATCTGCAGTAATAGGATGAGGTCTTCTCCACCATTTTGTTATATTCTTAGCTTAACAGATGTCAGCTGTCATTCCAGCCTGAGAATCCTCTATGTCCACAAGCAAATGTAATACCACATATTGGAAAATGAGGTATCGCACCAAGAGTGATAGGATTACCATAATTGGACATGAGAAAATGGTTAATGAAGTATGTAAGTGGGAAAACGAATGCATCTTCGGATGGGGACATGGAAGAAGGAGGAAAGACAGATGGAAAAGAAGACCTACATTAACTTGACACTATCACCGTCTTCATTCTGATACCATGGGGACCAGCTGAAACAGCAAGGATACAAGTCTGGCCAGCTTCATAGTAATTATATGTTCAGGTTATTCGACCCCATCACCTGTTTACAGCAAAGCATGCTAACCCAGATTAACTGATATGCTATAATATTTTCCTCATTATATGGCTATTATACACTGTCAAAAAACAGTGAATCAAGTTTTCTGAAACTTAAGGCCATAACAGAGTCTATGGGAGTATCAAGAAACATTCTATATCTTTGAGTATTTGCTCCTACAACTTTACTCAACACAAACCTCTCACAAAAAACAGGGCTGAAGTTTGTGTTTTTACTGATTTATGATTCAGAATTTTGAAGTGAAACAGAAAACATCATAGCATCTTAGGTATGTGCATATTTACAAGTAAGCTAGTAAGTAGGTGGTTGCATAGCTTGCTCACTTTACTGCGTAAGAGCTTAGCTGGTAAAATTTCCACTAGCAATAGATTTCAGTGATGTAGTGTATGAAGGCACGGACCCTGGTCGGAGATGCAACCAGAATCGTTTATTATAACAAACACCTTGCTTATATAGTACCAAGCATCTTCTTTCCCAACCGACACGCCCCTGCAACCCCCAACTGCCAGACAGGCGGAATTCCCCTCCATCAGTCGGGTGCCAGGCATTGTTTACGGGTCATCTGGACTTGCTCATGGGCGGTCCCCTGACAGTGTTCCTGCTTCTTCTATTCCTTCTTCTGGTCTCTGCTTTTTCCACAATCCTGTTACCATCCTGTTCTCCCACACAGTGATACCAAAAACTTCTTGACAGGAAAAAGAAATGCAGCTTCTCAGGGAGTTACCTTCAAGTTACAGTACAAATTGACTGCTTGGTTACTCATACCCCTGGAAATTATAAAGTCAAATGAGAAATTGACACACATGCAGAGCTAACAGTTGGTCGAGAAACAATATATTAGAAAACTAAAGTTAATTCTCTTTAGAATTCAAGAAGGATAATTTGAAGCTTTTGCAGAATACATTAGAGGTAGATGAACTGTTTGTAAATGCCTTTAAAGCAGAGGAGATTTTTTAAATAAAATAAGACACATATGTTGTATAAAACTATGCCAAACATTCTTGGTTATTCTGGCAATGAAGAGCTAGCCTTTATCCCTAGTGTGGAAGTCATTGGCTTACAGAAAAATCAAAGATTTTGTTCCAAAAAATCTTCAAGAATTTATAGCGAAGAGATGAGGGAATACAAACAAACAATAGCCAGATGCCAAGCCATATGCCAGACATACTCCCTGGAAGATCTCTATCTCATATACTCATAAAATGTCAAAAGTATAACTGATGTGGACGATATAGAACTGAGACTTTAAAAAAAGAGGAAAAGATGGTCTTCAGTGATGTCCTTAATATCGATTAACATTGAGGAAAAATGTTATTCACAGAAAATCATGCTATTCCTAATATATCAATATGATTTCTTTCCCAAGTATACAGCCTGTTGTATTGGTTAATTGATACATTTAACTTTTGTTATCTCCTAATTAAAATACAATATCTATTATTTGATTCTGACAGCCAGAAATTACTGACTGTTCAGGTTTGAAACTCAAGAGGAGAATGCAGTCCTTTGTTCTGATGCTGCTGACATTGAAGTTAACTGGTAATGAAAACTACTCCCATTTTTTTACAATCTCAAAATATATTAGGAAAAAAATATTATATAGCAAGATAATACTCTACTGTTTTAGGAGTACATATTTAAAGATTATTATGGCTATTATACATTTATAAATTTATACCAACCAATTCAAAACTATTTAGGCAAAATTCACACTGAGTTAAAAATTTAATTTGTATTTTTGTTGTTCCTGTCCTCCTCTCGGGTTTAAATGTATAAACATTACAGTTCTAATCACAGGAAGTAGCATTTTTTGTTGAATAGTCTACCTTAAGGTTAGTAGTGTATTCACTGAAATTGTACTTTTAGTGAATTTAACATAATTTGCAAATATGGATGAAATTCAGAAAATATTTTAGCTAAAAAAGATAATTGAAATTCTGTAGAAGGTAAGTAACTTATTTTTTCCTTTCCTTTTTTTCCTCTTTCCTTCTTCTTTTTTCCTCCATCTCCTGGCTCCAGGGAAATCTGAGAAAATGAGAAGAGACATTGCTTTACTGCTTCTCTACTATACAGGTTAAAACATATGCCACACTTAGGCAGCACGTAAGAGACCAAAGGTCAAAACCCTTATGTTGTTAGGGAGTAACTAATTATCTCACTTCCCAATAGAACTTCCTATACTTCAGCATATATAAAGGTGGTTTTCTCTCCTATCAATCACAGTTGTTGACTTCCATTTAAAATAATTAAATCTTACATGGAGAAAGGATTGGAATCAAAATATGCCACTTATCAACAGATTGCCATAACCACGTGGTTATGGAAGAATTACATTTTCTTCTTTCCAGTCTGCTGAAGATAAAGGTATTCTGAATTATTTAGCAGTATTTATTTAGTATTTATTTAGCAAAGATTAGTTTCTCCTTGTATTTATTTCGTAAGCAAGTAATAAAATATTTCAGCAGTTTTAACTGGTAATTCTCTTCCCAGAACATTAGGCTTTGGCTTGTATACTTTTGTGAAAAAAGACAATTCAATTTTATTTCTACCCTAACTGATGGAAAATAGAAGGTCTTGGCCCTGAATTTTTCTATGAGGTTGTTTCACTTCAGTTGTTCCCATACAACGGAAACAGCTTTGTTTTTCATTTGAGGAAACCAGCAGGAAAAATCAGTTATCCGTGCCAGTTCATTTCAAAGCAGAAGAAAAAGGCATTTATAACCTGACTACCAATATTAATTTCTACACAAGATATTAGTGTCTTGCAAATCTTACAGAACCTTTAACTACATGCCTGACTGACAGACAAATGTGGAACCCATTCAAAATTGCTGGGATTCACACTCTAAGCCTTAATGCAACTGTGTTTCTATAGCATCTTTAGACTGCAAGACTGTATCTGCATATTAAAAGTGAGTACAAAAAAAGAGCTCAAGAATTAATAAATTATTTTGAGGAAGCTACATTCTCAAAGATATAACCTAAGATGTTTTTAAGAATCCTGATTTTCAGTAAATGATGAGGATTTTCTTCATCAGTCATCTATCTGAGCACCAGAAATCTCAGGCTGGCTCCTAGGTTTTTCACACATGGTTCAGAAAACACAAGTAAATTGCTTATAAGAGATTAAGTTTTCAGCATTTTTTAAAATTACAGATGACAGTATGCTTGTCCAAAAATGCTGCAAGGAACACAGAACTGGACACAAACCACTAGGTCTGCCAGTCTTTTGCTTTTACATGAAGTTATATCATTTTAATCCCCTGTACCACTTTCTCATGATCAAACTCATATAATTTCCTCAAACTTTTTGGCTGAAAGGCTATTCCTGTATTTCATGCTCTGACAGCTGTTTGTTTTCTTCTAAAGATACCTGCTTTGCCACAGGTAAAAAGGGAACTATTCGTAAAAAGCACTGGGTACTGTGAGTAACAAGAAAGCAACCCTCATTCGACTGCCGCTTTTCTTATCAGGTGCGACAACTTTCAGCTTGTTTTACCTTAAAAGTTTCTTTTATTGTATCCCTTCAAAAGACCTAGGAATTTCGTGGATTTCTTTCTATGAACACCCGCAAGCAAAAGAAGGTAAAATAGATAATTGAACTATTTTCATAAAACTTACCAGGGGAGAGGTTGTTGCTATTTTGGATAGTGTCTAATTCATAATACCTGATTAAGAAAACAGATGAAATATTTATGTTAAGACATTGGAAAACATTTCAAATTGATACTTTTGTGTTTTATGCACAGAAGGTTGTGAAAGGTTCTTTTCCTGTTATTACTCTTGTATTTAGATCTCTGTCCTTGACAACAAAATAAGATTATTCATTGGTTTTAAAGAAAACAAACACAAATAAAACTTCCGTAGAATCCAAGTCCAATAAAAACGCAGGGCAAAAACAACTTACAGTGTGGACCAAGAAACAAAACCCTTAAAATAACTTGCTTGGAGTTAAAGGCTGAGAACTATGGAAAGATTTTTCTTTAAAAAATTACATAAATTCAAGTTCAATTGTGTTAAGGCTAGACAAATGGAAAATTCATATGATATGACTATTTTGAGAAAGAGTTATCTTTGACATCAGTGAAAATGAGAAATTCACTAAGGCAAATGACAGTATATTCCTCTACTGTAGGTTTACCAGGCAGAGTGACCCTGCCACTGTTCTTTGAGGTGGGTTGCTTTGGCAGATGGCAGCCCAGTGAGACAGGGAAGATTACACTGGGGTAGATCATGCTGCAGGTTCTCAGGGCTGTCATATTCAGATTTGTTGCTGAACCATAAAAGCATGCAGAGATGCCATAGAAGGAAGTCTGGGACCAACCGTATTCCATCATTTACTTTTAAGTCTTTAATTGTAAGAATCTGTTGTATACTTTCATTTTTCTGCCATTGAGAACTACAGATTGGGTTTTATGTGTTACAGACTTGACAAATTACAGAAATAAAGATGAAAAATTAAAATAGTGTTAGTTTAGTTTTCAGAACAGCTATATCAGAGCTGGTGATGTAACAAGGAGCGTCTACTCTAACATGCACATAAGACATAATAAATACTTCTTTTGCTGCAGTGATATTAAAATGTACTGATCCTATAGTCGTTAGGGCTAGAAAAGATATATAATGTTGTTATCACAGATGCTGCCTGAGAGGCTGCAAAGGGAAAATATGTCTTTTAATTTCTATAATGGCAGTATAATATTGTCAGCATTGCTTTCTGTTCATGTCCCTATAAATCCTGGTTTTGTCTTTCTTCTTTTAGACTGATGCTGTGCATTAAGCAGACATTTTCATTGTGTTAACTAAATGACTCTCATTTTTTTCTCCTCAGAGGTTACAATTCTTTTTATATATGGTGAGAATTCATCTGATGAAACCACATATAATCAGAAAATGCCAATTCATTCAGCCAATTTTTAATCACAAACACTATCAGTGAGGTCCATGGGAGTTAAGTAAATGCTTAATAAAAACAGTATTATCGAGATATTTAAGTTCCCTGCCAAAATAGGGCTTCTCAAATGCTTGTACTTTGAAATTCATATCCCTGTACTTATTATTTGCAAAATACAAACGATCATCATATTAGAAGTTCAAATCAAATATTTAGTCAAAGAAGTAATATAGTTTTCCTTAATTGTTTTTATTCTACTTAGTTGCTGTATTTTTTCGTACCTGAATCTTTCACAGACACGCGAGTCTGTGTCTGTACCCATATATATAAACATTGGTCTCTTTTGAAAACAGCTAAATTTATTAAGTTCTATTAAGTCCAGATGACCCACCGCCTACAGTCCTAAGTAGGAACATCACAATTATGCCTTTGAAAGCAGATTTATTCCTATACTGCTGTGTTTTCTTTTTCCTCTATTTCTCTAGTATATAGTTTTTGTTCCTTTTTCTTTTTTTTTTCCCCACAAGGTTGGGTTTTTTGTTTCCTGAAAAATACTTCTTTGGCATGTTGCACTATATGTTCTTGTAGTTCACAGACTCTGAAGGTGCATAAGAAGAGTGAAGAAATTATTGATAATTTAATAAAAATTGTTATTAGACCAATTAAACTGATGATAATACCGATAATTCAAATTATACATTTATTACAGCTAATTCACATTAATAATACAGCTAATTATTATAATTGTTTTTGTTCTCACTCTTCCAGTGTGTTAATAAGCCCTACACCAGTGTCCCAAGTCCAAATAGAGTATGTTGGTAAGTAATGGTAGATTTAGATTCCTCCTTGCTTTTGGGTCTACATGCCACTATTTTTATATGCTTGCCAAAACCCTCAGTTTACTTGCTTTTCTTCACTTGTCTCCAATTCTATTATGTAATTACTATTTATTATATGTTGGATATTTCTTCTTTGTTCTCTTTGATCTCTTAAAGCTGGTTTTACTAGCTGCTAAGTGACAGACGGTTGACCGGTTGTGACAGTGTCTATAGTCGAGCGCCCGGGCCTGCACTTTGAAGGCTCCTGTGGTTACCCTGTGGCTCCACCCCTCTATGCTGTCATCCTTTTCTAGTGTCATAGGTAGCCCTTTCTTCTGCATGCCATATCTACCAGTTATTTTTAGCTATGTATTTGTTTTGGCAGTGGCTGCCCATGGAAGTGGTTGAGGCACCATCCCTGGAGGTATTTAAAAGACGGGTTGACATAGTACTTAGTGACATGGTTTAATGATGTTTTTTTAATCAGAGTTAGGTTGATGGTTGGACTAGATGATCTTAAAGGTCCCTTCCAACCTAGACAATTCTATGATTCTATGATTATCTTCATAGTAGTCTGTACAGGGCTATGGTTTGGAATTTTGACCAAAACAGTGTTGATAACATAAGGAGGTTTTACCTATTCATGAGCAGTATTTGCACAGTTTCAAGGCCTTTTCTGCTCTTCACACCACCTCACCAGCTTTCATGGAAATGGCTGAACACCTGCCTGCTAACGGGAAGTAGTGAATAAATTCCTTATTTTGCTTTCCTTACACACACAGCTTTTGTTTTAACTATAAAATTGCCTTTATCTCAACCCACAAGTTTTCTCACTTTTAGTCTTCAGATTCTCTCCCCCATCCCAGCTCGGAGGGAGTGAGTGAATGGCTGTGTGGGGCTGAGATGCCTACTGGGGTTAAACCACAACAAGCCATTATTTATAGGAAGAAATTCTTTACTGTGAGAGTGGTGAGACACTGGAACGGGTTGCCCAGGGAAGTTGTGGATGTCCTATCCCTGAAAGTGTTCAGGGGCAGGATGGATGGGGTTTTTAGGAACCTGGTTTAGTGGGAGGTGTCCCTGCCCATGGCAGGGGGGTTGGAACTCAATGATCTTTAAGGTCCCTTCCAATTCTAACCATTCTATGATTTACATAAATATATCAACACTATGGTAACAGCAGGCATCACCCCACACCATTGGGCAAAGGTGATCTAAACTTAAAATAAATATCTAATGACCATCTGGTCATTCTCCAAGTGGATCAAGGAAGTGCAGAGAAAGCCTGAAAGGTAGCTGAGGCTTTTGCTATTCATGCAAAGTCTGTGGCCTTTTACTAGCAGTTGCAAGGCCATATTTACTGGGTTATGGGGCTACAAAAACTTCTAGAGTTTTGTGAGGTTATTATCCATTTCAAAGTTCCTTTTTTTTTTTTGAGCTTGGATGTTTTATGGGAATATATCATGACATTTAGTTTAATTAGTAATCTCCTGATTACATTAATTTTGATCTTAGGATATTATAAACTAATTTTCTCAGATTTTTCTTCCAGTTTCTAGAACCTTCATACATAATTGGCCATAGTCCCTAGGCAGCTAATGCAGTTCCCTATAAAACTCACATTTAATTTTTGTTTCTACTTGGATTTAATAGTAAACCCATTACCAGTTCTAGGGCTCTTAAATATTATGCTGATCACTGCCAATTGTAGTCCTAGGGACATATTTACATATCAGGTGGAAAGATGCGTGGATTTATTTTGTGTACTATGGCTACAAGAAAATTCAACCTGACTCCTTAGGCTGTAAAAGCAATGCAGAGGTCTTATGTCCTCTTTGGACGTGATTACACTGTTAAAAGTCTTAAGGACCTCTCAGATAAAAGAGAAATTTGAAATAGGCCTGAGAGATGCATGGAATCAGAATAAGCCTAGTACAATATATAACCATAAAATGCATTCAAAAAATAGAAAGTATCGTTGCAGTTTAGGAAACACTTCTAAAATAAGTTCCTGAAGAAATATAAAAATAAAAATATATTTCTAAGAAGTCTCTAAGACAGTATATTTCAGTTATACAAAAGATTAAAAACCAAAAAACCCAGAAAATTTTACTGGAAATATCTTTCCATGAAAACATAAATGGTAGGACCATTCCATAGGTATGGAATCTTAAGCTAATTACTTCCACCTCCTATTCTAACCAATTGATGAAAGTAGACACCCTTAGAGAGTGATTCATCAAAATTAGAAAAATATCTCAGAACTGCAAGGGTTGACATTTGTAGGTGTTTCTTTCTCTCTATTTAAGAGAAAAAGGGAATCTAGGGATTCTTAGTTGACTAAAAATAGACAAGTAAATTAGTTCTGTCAAAAGACTCTTCTTCCTGAAAGGCCAAATTCTGTATCTGGTTTGTCTTGCACTTCAGGTTCACTTGCACACCTTCAATGTTTATTTCCAAACGCAAGACACTTTCCTGAGACATTACTAACGACTAATCTGTCCAGTTCCACACAGAAACACAAAAGCATTTTTCTGCTAGCCCTTACCTATACCAAAACTTAACATTGTTAACGCCCTTTGTATGTTCTAGATGATTTGGGGACTCTAGCCACAGCTATACAGCTGAATTATCTTATCCTCTGAAAAACGGTGGGCTACTTCCAGTCATAGTCACTCCCAAACCACAACTAGGAATTTTCTGGATGGAGCACATTGTCCCCAGTCAACCGCGCCAGGAAGCTTTTTTACAAGTCAGCAGGTGGCCTCTCTCTGGCATTGTCTCTTCCTTGGATGTCAGATATTGTAGTCCTGTCTCTAGTCCTCTCTCAGGCATCATCTCCTTTCTGCTCCTCTGTGGAGTCCTTGGATGGACCCTGGACATGGTTCATCCATTGCTGTGGATTTGGCTGTTAACGGACCCCACTACCACCACAGGGTTCAAACTGTGCCTTTGGTGGAGACACCACCTATGCTGGGGTCACCCTTGATTTCTGGTTTCTCCCTATGGGTGAAACACCGCTATTCTTGCTGCTGCCTGGTGTTTGGTAGCTGTATCAACTTGACTACTGTGAAAATGGATTAAATAGATGAACTGGGAATGATCATGAAGTGATTAACTGGTGCTTTTAAGGAACAAGCCTTCTCAGAATTAGAATCTAGGATTTATTACTTCTCTCTAGGTAGTAATTCTTATGTGTGCCTGTAGTGATAATTTGCATGTTCTCTTTGCCCACATGACAAAAGTAGAAGACTCAAAGTGTGTATCACTGATTTGATGAGTATGTAAACTGGTCAGGTTATGGGAATATAGACCTGTTTTGCTTTAAGTGAATTCTTTCATAGATAACTGGGTTGCTTTAGAGTGAACAAACATAAATGACAAACTTCTATATCCATGAAGCTTGCTTATCTTTTCTGCTAAAATTGGTTCCAAAGTAAAAATTAGTCTAGTTTTGCATTCCCATATATTTCCTATGATCACAGGAGGATGCACTGTTTTAAATCAGAAGAATGTTTCTGTCAGCAGTGTCTCAAAATTTAGTACCACCCTACATTCGAAGTTCCACGGAGAGAAAACTGATGCTTGCAGGGGAGGAAGTCTCAAGCGTTCAATCTACATTCATCTCTTATGGTCAACTTTCTTTGACAAGAAAGTCAAAGCTTTCTTTTATTATTGCAAGTTTTCATCTTGTTTCAACAAGACATACACATGAAAAGTGAACATGAATATGATAACTTCATGATCTCTTCAAAGAGATGTTCTTTCAGCCCAAGGACTGGAAGCAAAACTGTTAGATGTAAATTAAAAAAAAAAAAAAAAAAAAGGACAGAAGCACTCCTATACTTATATCATAATGAAATTTTAACCAATGAGCTTTTCTTCCTTTGGCACTGTCACTGCCAGTAGACAGAACATTTCTAAAGATCAAGTTAATAAGAATAGAGAGAGTTTGTAGATGCCTTTAACCCTAATCCATCAATTTGACAGCATTTAGTATATCTGTCAATCGCATTTATTCTGCAAAAGTCAGAATACAATGTTCAAGGAAAGAAAAGGTAGTATAAGGAGAAACTTGACAATTAAAGTGTTTAGGAAGCTTTGGCTCATGTGAACAATTTATTTATAAAAGTTTATGTATTAAGGGGGAAATTATTTGAATGTAATTTTTAAAAACTTTTGTGATAGATCTTTTTGTGTTATCAAAATATTTTAAAGGTTAACTTTCTAAAGACCAATCATACTTACCTATCTGAAATATAAGACTGGATTCCCAATACTGACAAGCGCTTTATATGTAAATATCATCAAAAGACAAACTGAAAACTTCTCTCTTGCAAAAGTCTGCAAATACTAGAGTTTGTGTTGAAATGTAATGTGAAAATATGTGTGTACAGTCACTGATAGCTCACCATGTATAAGCATGTATAAAAGAAGAAGACATGCAGAAAGTTTCTTTTCCACAATGCTTCTTTGGCTTCCAATGCACACGTATTCACGGATTCACAGATTTGACAGAGCTGGAAGGGACCTCTAGAGATCACCTAGTCCAACTCCCCTGCTAAAGCAGGATTGCCTAGAGCACATTACCCAGGACTGGATCAAGGCGGGTCTTGAAAATCTCCAGAGAAGGGGACTCCATGACCTCCCTGGGCAGCCTGGTCCAGTGCTCCGTCACCCTCACCGTAAAGAAGTTTTTC
>KZ505882.1:354151-390579 GCA_002844005.1 Limosa lapponica baueri | reverse complement strand
TTCTAATGAGGATGTTATGGGAGACAGTGTCAAAAGCCTTGCTGAAGTCAAGGTAGATGACATCTGCAGCTCTCCCCTCATCCAGCCATCCAGTTATAACGTCATAGAAGGCTATCACATTGGTTGAGCATGATTTACCCTTGGTAAATCCGTGTTGACCACTTCCAATAACTTCTTTATCTTCAGTGTGTTTGGAGATGACATCCAGAACAAGTCGCTCCATTATTTTCCCAGGGACAGAGGTGAGACTAATTGGCCTGTAGTTCCCTGGGTCCTCCATCTTGCCTTTTCTGTAGACTGGTGTGATATTTGCCTTCCTCCAGTCCTCAGGTACTTCTCCTGTTCTCCAAGACCTCTCATAAATGATGGAGAGTGGCTCAGCAATAACATCTGCTAGTTCTCTCAGCACTCCTGCTAGTTCTCTCAGCACTCATGGGTGTATTGCATCAGGGCCCATAGACTTATGGATGTCTAGTTTGGCCAAGTGGTCTTTAACCCAATCCTCCTCAACAGAGGGAATGTCTCACTCTCTCCAGACCTTCCCCTTTGTCTCCAGGATCTGGGATTCATGAGGGGCAGCTTTGGCAGTGAAGACCGAAGCAAAGAAGGCATACAGCATCTCCGCCTTCTCTGAACAGACTTTAGTCTGTTCTACTCAAACAATATTGTTTCATTTTTAGGGGGTACACAAAAGCCTTATGTCTGTAGGCTTTGAAAGTGGGCTGACTGTCCTGCAGTTGGAAGAGTTGTACAATACTCCCAAATAATGAAGTTTGCATTTAAATTAAGAGTTTATTTATGATTGGTAAATTTCTGTTGCAGGACATCTTTTACTAGTGTTTCAGTATTTTTAAAGTTGGTTTTATATATAAGTTTCATGCCATGGGTTATTGTTCTAAATTTGGCTATGCATTATTCAAATCAGAAGAAATAAATAAAAAATCAGATAGTGATTTTGCATTATCTTGAGGGAGATTTTTGTGAAAGCATCTTTATTGTGAACTTGAGATAGAAAAGTGTGCAAGATTCCATAGAGACACGATACAACATTTGAAATAGTCTTGTCTAAAAAGTGCCTCTGTTTTATGAAAGGTTGCTTTCCTAAATAAAATATTGTCACTACATGATTTGATTTAGTTATTGGCTTGTGTTCTGGTTTCTAAAAAATGAGGGCTTTTTGTTTTCTGTTTTGTTTTCTATTGTATTTGGATGCAAAAAAGTAATATAGTCTTGAAACTAATACCAAATTATTTTTGCACTCATACTTGAAAGACATGCTGATATTGTGAATATAATATTATTAAGATTCATTATGAAATTACCATGACAATTAAAGTCAGCTGTGAAACACCAGTTCAGCAGTAACTCTCTCATTTTAAAATAATATCATTAGTCCTTGTCATGCAGAGAAATGTAATTAATGTAAATTTAATTTGCATATTCCCTGCTTAATTTCTTTTCTTTCTTTAATCTTGTAGTCACCACAAGCAGTTTTTCAAAAAGGTGACCTTAATAAGTGATTAACATTTTTCTTAAACTCAACCTAACAATTGTTAATTTATTATTATTAGTGTTACTGTAAATAAATAAAAACCCTGTTCTAAAAAGGGATGCTCAGAGAACCTTAAGATAATGGTAAAAGGTGCATTATTTCATTTAGAAGTGTTGTGACAATAATAAACACATCAAAATATACACATGCAAATACAGCCACACAGTTCACATCAACTGTGAATCTGCTTAAATGGTTCTCATTGACCAACAATTACTATCATGCTGCCTTAGATATTTTTTCTGATCAGGCAGAAAAATCTGAGTCTGGGATTAATTATTTGTAATAGACATATGGACAAATTTATCTTCCTTCTTCTGTATGAATTATTCACAATCATATCTCTCAGATATAGTAATTATTCAAAGACTATTTTCTGCAGACACCGGTGAATAGCATGTCCACAAAATATTTATTGTGAGTGTATTTTAAAGACAAAATCACAGTTCTGTTCTAATTTCCATGGGTACAAATCCATGGAAATAAATCTCCTTACATCAGTGAATAGAAGACCAAAGCAACTGAAGCGATTGGGACACACTAGGAATTCTCCGTAACATAGAATTTCCAGGGCCAGAGAAGCCCAGACTTGGAAGTATAAATATTTAAGTTGCTGAATTCATTATTCATTTTATTTGAATATTCTGTGATTGCTATAGAAAATTATTCTCATTGGCACATATTCCTTCCAACAACCCATTCACTAGAATATTCACGAAAAGCGAAAATAAAGCAGTGAGTACCAAGTGAAAGGATTCATTGAAAAGTGAATATTCACAGGGAATTATTTCCCCAGCTGGCAAAAATAACTGCGGTAGCTAGAAGTAATTACTGGATATCTGAACTACACAGTTTTAGCCAAGACCCAAAAGCTTTTCTGTGCTAAAGGGAATCATGGAGCTTAGGATATTTCAAATGAGCTTTGATATTTCTTCAGTTCCATGTGACATGTGGCTCCATTGCTAAACTAAAAGAAAAATTCACTTTCTGGATCTGATTCTGCTCTGAGATACATGAACATTGAATTTATCAGTGTAGTAGGGTAGTAGCTACTAATGTTGACGTCACTGGCAAGTATTGCATTTCAATGAGAATTGACTTCTTATTAATAAGCTTGAGAGTTTTAAAACTAAATGCTGCAGTCATAAATTTATACTTTGGTCATAATTTTTTAAACTTGTGATGTGATACATAATAGCAATAATTTGCTAATAAGAAGGCAGGTTTAACAGTAAGTTTCACCATATTCATAGTCAGCAAGTCAGGTGTTATTTTTCACTTTCCAAGGTGTCATCAAGATTTTCTTGTTTGGTTACTTTTTTCCCCCAAAAGGTCTAGGATGTTTCTTGTGGTCTTTCATGCTGTGGATTTGGAGTTGAGTTTAACGTTCTAATGTTATGTGATCCTCTTATGACACTCCTAAATCGCATGATTATTCTAAGGTTGGTTTAACTTCTTCAGGCAGATTTCAATAATAGGACTTAAAATTATTCAGTATCAAACTGTATTCTGCAACAGCATTGGACTATTTCATAATGCAATTTGCTGGAGCTTTAACAAAAAAGATAACTGAGAAAAAGTTTTTGAATGGGTTGGTTCAAATTACTTTAATAGAGAAGTAAAATGCAACTGCTTCCATGTTTTAAAATGAGCCTTTAGAATCATATTATATCCAGCACATTAAATTAAGAAATGTAAGGTTTTCCTTTGTCTCATGTTCCTATCTTTCAAAATGTCATTCTGTAATCATGTCCACATTATTTTACCATTTTACAGAACCCGTCTATCTCCTTGAAAATTGGTTCATATCAGCCAGTATTATTGGTAGGTCATGTTTAAAAAAACCACCACCAACAACAAAATTAATTGGAGTAACATGACTTGTTTAAATTCACACTTAATTGCAGAAGACTTTCCCACAGATGTCACCAAGTAGCCTCCAAATCAAACAAGTAAACACTTACCTACTGAATTGCCCAGTACCTAGTCACTTCTGCTACCACCTTCAGTGTTTCCCACATTCTCTGAGTTTTTAGATCAGGATTTGATATCTCCTAGAAAATAATCTTTCAACTAATAAGACTCCAAAGGGAACAATTCTGGCGTTAGGGATATGACCCGTGTTATTCAAGAAATCATAGTTTAGAGAACCAAAACAGTTCTGTTTAGTCATGGGCTACATAAGTAAAATATTTCAATCTGAACTTGAAATATATTCATCTGAAACTTCTTTAAGGTGCTGAGGTATTCCATTTTCAATCCACCAACAGTTTTTCACCATTATAACAAAATTCATCTTTTACTAAAAATACTTGACACAGCTACCAAGGGCTCTGTATACACATTTTCTTCCTATTTAAAAGCAGCGCTGTGCCTATTGTGTCACATGTAGTTTGTGGGTACAATGTGTCATGAGTAATTTTGCAATAAGGTCTGTAATAAGAACAGGTTCTGTAATATTCTCATTGACAATATCTTAATCAGACATCTCTCTTGGAAATGAAAAGGAAAGGCAACGTTCATGGTTGTTGCCAGTTATGTTATGTATTTCTATTCAGAAGTCTAACACTGAGAAAGAGGTAAGTGAAAGTCAGGTAGATGTGGGAAGAAGAGGGTGATCTAACTGACTTTTGTTTTTGTACATAATTCTGTTTTACTGACATGGACACAAAAAGAAGGAAAGAAAACAGTTTGAAAAGCTCAAGTAGTTCGAACTAGTAGGGGTTTATCAGTTCTTTTCTTTATTACTATTTTTATATTTAAATCTTGTCTACAGAGGAATCTGAATTGTCATCCAGATGACATGGGTTAATTGATCGTTATTTCCAGTAGTTATGTAATGACATCACTGGGTGTCATACATAAAGGCTTCTACAGGCATTTCAGAAACACAGTTTCCGTTAAGTGTATTATCAGAAAAAGAGAGATGAATTATCTTAACCAACGTGAGGGCTAGAGAGATGTAAGTTACTGTATGTCCCTCCCTTAATCCTTTGGCTAACACAAAGCTGCCTACTATGGAAATGAAGTTTCCCTTGAAATTGGAAATACCGTGACATACTGTTAACCAAAATAAATCAGGTATAAGAAGCTGTGTGTGATGTTTCTCATGAGGTTGGAGGTAATAACCCACACAATTTCTAACTATCACTGCTGTGAAATTTCCAATTTCTTGGTGTGATTCCACACTGTGGAGTTGGGCTTTAAAGTTCTAATTCTACATTATAATCTTATTTCTGTTCTCCACCGTTCCATAATTGAATGCCCACTGGCCAGCTCATGCCTTAAATACAAAACCTGTGACAGAGGTTCACTCACACCTAAGGAAGAAGTCACAACATAAATTGTTATTAACACATCAGGTACTCTACTGTGTTCACCCCTGAATTCACACGGGAATTATTTCTCTCCAGTTTAACTAGCAGCAGGATTAGTCCTCAGCCCCGGTGAAATATGTTTGACCATTTACTAGACAATATTTATGAGAAGGTAGGTTTCTGCCTCAAAGCATGTTTTTAAAGAATTGTAACTGCAAAGTATGAGAATTTCCCTGACATATTTTCGAAATACTCACACTTAAGGGACAAATTTCTAAAGTTATTGAGCAAAATTTTTATTCCTTTGTAGAAGTAGTGTATCTACAGAGGACACACAGTGTCAGGTTTTAAGTGGAAAACTGTAAAAAATCTATTTTCTTTCAACTAATCCAGCATAGTTAATGATTAATAGCTGTGACCAATATAAACTTTTCATTATGTTTGAATACACAAGCACATTAAGCATTTCAGAAAATTATTCTTTACTCTTTTAAAAGAATTTTTCATGGTCACATTTCATTTTCATGTTACACTGTATAAGCTGTATTAAGAAGCTTCCTTGAAAAATTATTCTTTTGCAATGATCAGATATCTCAGGTACCTATTCAGCCATATGTTCACTAATGAAACAGTTAACTATTCACATTTTGAAACGAATATGAAAAGTTCTGGTCTGGTAAAAAATGTTTTGGGGGAGAAAAAGGAAGAGAAGGCAAGGCAAGGCGAGGCGAAGGAAGGGAAGGGAAGGCAAGGCAAGGCCAGGGGATAGGAAAGCTGTTTTGGTCACCCTGTATCCTCTTCTAGGATAGAAGAAATAGTTAAACTGTGGTAACATTTTAATTTGTGTCAGAAAGAATTGTGTATCAAATATTCTCCAAAGCTGTAACACATTAAAAATAATACAGAATTTAAAATCACCAGGTTCTCAGAACCATGACAATGCTTCAATATTCTGGACTGTCAATGAAGTATTTCATACACTTTGACTAACTTGATTCAGTTCATATTATCTTGGTCTCCTGATAGCTGAAGCCAAAGTATCAAAATAATGATAAATCCAGTTCTTGCACAATTTATAATCTAGTTTTGCAGCTTCATATAAAGAGAATAAGGTTTTGCATGCCTACCAGTCCTACTGCTTTCGGGTGTAGGCTATGGCTTTTAGGATTGAAGTGTTGTCATATTCTTTTTTCAAATATTTATTTGATTTTCTGAGGATTAATTTGGTAGTTGAGATACCAAAAATCACATGTTACTCACTCCCAAGCTTTACCTCACCTTTACTTCTGTATGTCCCATCTGCTTCTTATTGTATGTTTTGGTGCTTTTAAAGGTCCTTGCCCCTCCTCTGTGAAAAGCCAAACTGAAATCAGAGGGACACCACCATCATGCTGTGCAAATACTATTTTACCTTATGCTGTGCTGGAATGGGTTTGTCTTCAATAGCCCCAGATAATCATTAACGTTGCACTACAGCTATCAAATGTAGGTTCTCAGAGTCCTGTCACATTTTAGGATGAATTATCTGAGTTCCCAGGCAAGTCAGGAGTCTTTCTTCAGGCACGTATTTACACCAGAAGTTGCAAAAGGAACGGTAATAGCAGTACAGTACATAAGACTCCAAATCATCCCACTCATACAGGATATATTGATTTATTTCCATACTATAAAAAAAAACCACAGTAAAAAAATAATATCCATGGAATGAGTAGGTTCTTGTTCATCACTTTGCTGGCCAGGTTTTCTACTGCAACGCCAGGGGGTTCTGTAGAATACAAAAAAGTCTAGTTCCCACTTTGCCTGCCCTCCACCTCTGTTTTATATATCCATATTACACTACCATTTACATGGAATTAACTGTTTAAATGTCCTGTCATACAATAACCTGAATAAACCTAGTACCTTTTTACTTTTTAACTCATTATGTATTAAAAGAAATCTTGCATCTGCCGTGCCTTTGACTCATTTTTCATAGTGTCAATTAAATTTTTGCCATGCATTGTCTCACACCAATTGGTCTAGAGTATCGCATCCATGGTGACCAAGTACCTGATCTTAATCTGAGCAATACCTCTCTTTGTATTGCTACTGCAGAGTAAGAAAGAGAGAAGGTGCAATACATGTCCTAGTCATTAAAACAAGTTACATTCATAAACAACACTATTTCAGCCATAGTCTGGCCCAAAGAAATTACTGCTTCCTTACAGTTGTAGAAAGTAGCTTTACAGCTACATGTCAAATTTCATACTCAATTTCAAATAGTTAGCAGATAGAAGTTTGAAGCTGAGGATTCTTGACTGAAAACTCAGGGATTCCTCCACCTCTATTTATAGGGAGAGTCATCATCCCTGGTGGTATTTAAAAAACAGGTAGACACAGTGCTTAGAGATATGATTTAGTGATGGTTTTTGTCAGTGTTAGGCTATCAATTGGACTAGATGATCTGAAAGGTCCCTTCCAATACAGGCAATTCTATGATTCTATGAATATTATTCCTTCAGTCCCTCTCTTGGAACAAGGTCTGTTGATGTAGATAAAGGTAAACTATTTTGTCTGCTACATATTATGCATGCAGTGATTTGTCACTCCTGATGGTTCATTTCATGGAAATTTTTTATAAAAAAAAATTTCCAAAAAACTCAGACATGATATAGAAGAACATTGTATAAAAAGCGAGAGGGAACTGAGTCTACAAAATGTATATTAGGATATCATTTATCACTTCCCTTGTTCTTCATTTTATATTATATCTGCTATGCTACAACTATATTACTATTCCAGGCTGTGGCCATGTTCCTGCATTCTTAATGGTATATCAACATTTGTTTGCATTTTCAGGAAGTTATTTTTGGGTGATTAATTTGGGTGTCAAAAAACCAAACTCCCGTCTTCCAGATACTATTCTGATCAGATTAACTGTGTCATTATCCACAGGTACGAAGTATTTCAATTCTATCCCATTGCTCAATCTAGATAATTAAGTTGTCACTCCTTTAAGCAATTTATTGCAATATAGTATGCAATTGTTTTATTACACATGAAGGCCTGTAACCGGCAGGTTCCCTTCAGTGGTTTGCAACTTGATTATATGCATGACTGTCCAAAAAGTGAAATAAAATGCATGTCACTAGAAAAAAGGAGTGAAAAGGAAAAAGTTAGAAAACAATGATTTATAGCATTTCTAATAAAAGTTTTGATGTTTTCTCAGAATTACAATATCTTCAGCTAATCCAATTTACAGACATTTGTTAATTCACCTTTGAGCAGGTAATTCTACATGATAACTGGGTACTTAATAAGTTAACATGTATTGATTAAATAAACAATGAATAATAGAATATTAAAAACCACATCTATTTGTATTGAGTGAGATCTCCTTCCTTGAGCTAATGATTCATGAGAGAAGAAAGAGATGAAAAGAAGGAAAAGGTTTTCATGACAGAAACCATTGTCTAAACATGCTGAATTCAAGAATTCAAGTTTGTCTTTTCAAGGAAGAACGTGGGCAAAGAAAGCTTTGGATTCTATCACTGGTCCAAATGCATGTTCGATTGCATTTGAATGTCATCTCCCTCAATTTCTTTGGCCAGTGGTATTTTAGTATAACAATGACATTTTTCTACTTCAGTTTTTTCAGGGAGCTTCTGAAAAAACTCAAGTGGAAGAAGAAAGTTTACAGTGCGTGGAAGAAGGGACTGACCACTTGGGAAGATTATAAGAATGCCATTAGAGTATGCATGGATGAAACAAGGAAAGCCAAGGCCTCCTTGGAATTAAAATTAGCAAGGGATGTCAAAGTTAACAAGAAGGGTTGTGGAGGAATGGCTGAGTGAAAAGGGGCACGATTTGATTGCAATGAGCAACCCAGTCTTTGGTGCAGATAAAAGCCCAGAGGGAATCGTGAACTGTCCTTGAAAAGCAGATGTATGAAGGAGTAGCTACATAGTAAATAAGATAAGCAGAACCGCGTCTGGGAGATGGGAAAAGTTGCTGCGCGTGGACAGGTGGTCTGCACCAATTGTGTGAGCGCTCTAGGTGCGTGAACAGAGACTGTAAGCAAATCGTATCGCTTCCGCTAGCGCGTGCTCTTATTGCCTGTCTATATATACTCTGTGAAAACTTGAATAAAGGGAGAACGATCATACTCATATTGAGACTCATCGTTACTCCGGGTCCGTCTCCCACTCCGACAAAGGGTTTTTTCAACTATATTGGAGGCAAAAGGACAACTAGAGAAAATGTGAGCCTGCTGTTGAATGAGACGGGTGCCATGGTGTCGGAGGATGCAGAGAAGGTGGAGTTGCTAAATGCTTTCTTTGCTTCAGTCTTTACTGCTCAGGCCAGCCCTTGGGAGCCACAGAATTTGGAAGAATCAGAGAAAGTCTGGACAAAGGAAGCCCTTCCCTTGGTGCAGGAAGACCAAGTTAAGGAGCTGTTACCTGAACTGGATACCCACAAGTCCATGGGTCCTGATGGGATGCACCTGCGAGTGCTGAGGGAACTGGCAGAAGTCATTGCTGAGTCGCTCTCCATCATCTTTGAAAGGTCCTGGAGAACAGGCGAGGTGCCTGAGGACTGGAGGAAAGCCAGTGTCATCCCAGTCTTCAAAAAGGGCAAGAAGGAAGACCTGGGAAACTACAGGCTGGTCAGCCTCATCTTTGTCCCTGGAAAGATGATGGAACGACTCGTTCTGGGCTTCATCTCAAAGCGTATGGAGGAAAAGAAAGCTATCAGAAGTAGTCAACATGGATTCACCAAGGGGAAGTCATGTCTGACTAACCTGATAGCCTTCTATGATGGCATCACTGGTTGGATAGATGAGAGAAGGGCAGTGGATGTTGTCTACCTTGACTTCAGCAAGGATTTTGACACAGTCTCCCACAGCATCTTCATAGATAAGCCTAGGAAGTGTGGATTAGAGGAATGGACAGTGAGGTGGATTGAAAACTGGCTGAAAGACAGAGCTCAGAGAGTTGTTATTAGGGACACAGAATCTAGTTGGAGGTCTGTAACAAGTGCAGTCCCCCAGGGGTCAGTACTGGGTCCAGTCCTCTTCGATATATTCATCAATGACCTGGATGAGGGGATGGAGTGTACCCTCAGCAAGTTTGCTGATGATACAAAACTGGGAGGGGTAGTTGCCACAATGGAGGGCTGTGCTGCCATACAGTGAGACCTGGACAGGCTGGAGAGCTGGGCAGAAAGGAACTGGATGAAATTCAAAAAAGGCAAGTGTAGGGTACTGCACCTGGGGAGAAATAACCCCCTGCACCAGTACAGGTTGGGGGCTGACTTGTTAGAGAGCACCTCTGAGGAGAAAAACCTAGGAGTCCTGGTGGACAATAGGATGACCATGCGCCAGCAATGTACCCTTGTGGCCAAGAAGGCCAATGGCATCCTGGGGTGCATCAAGAAGAGTGTGACCAGCAGTTCGAGAGAGGTTATCCTGCCCCTCTACTCTGCCCTGGTGAAGCCCCATCTGGAGTACTGTGCCCAGTTCTGGGCTTCCCCAGTTCAAGAAGGACAGGGAGCTGCTGGAGAGGGTACAGCGGAGGGCTACAAAGATGATTAGGGGCCTGGAGCATCTCTCTTATGAGGAAAGGCTGAGGGACTTGGGTCTTTTTAGTCTGGAGAAGAGAAGGTTGAAGGGAGATCTGATCAATGCTTATAAATACTTAAAGGGTGGGTGTCAAGAGGAGGGGGCCGGTCTTTTTTCAGTGGTGCCCAGGGATAGAGGGCACCAGGGATAGGACAAGAGGAAATGGGCACAAACTTAAATGTAAGAAGTTCCACCTAAACATGAGGAGGAACTTCTTTACTTTGAGGGTGGCAGAGCACTGGAATACGCTGCCCAGGGAGGTTGTGGAGTCTCCGTGTCCAGAGACATTCAAAGCCCACCTGGACAGGTTCCTGTGTAACCTGCTCTAGGTAGACCTGCTCTGGCAAGGGGGATTGGACTAGATGATCTCCAGAGGTCCCTTCCAACCCCATGTGATTCTGTGATTCTAGCTTAATTTCTGGAAAATAATTTTATAGCTACCAATTTCAGAGTTTTTTTCCTTCAAAGCAGATGAATGTTGTCATTGCAACAGTCACAATGTTAGCCACTTCAATACTAACCTCTTTACGTTCCAAAGTTATGTTAAAGTGTTTTTTTGGTTGGGTTCTTTTGTGCAAGACTGCAAGTCATTTTTCATTCCAAGAAATATTAAAGAATGTTTTATTGTTCCTAGGAATTCAAAGAAAACCACAGTTTAATGGATTACATCAAATCCTATCACAAAGGCATATTTCTGTATGTTAGGTTGTTTCCTCTGTTTTCTGGCATCACCCACATGATGCACCAGTGACATTCATTTATATCACTTCAAAGGTTAATTATCCTGCATAATGGTCTCCAACACCTGCACAGCTTTTCAATAGGAGAGAACGTCAAGGATATATGCACTACTCAAAATATGCACTACTTCAGTGACCTAAGTACTCCACTACATCTGCCACAAACAGATTCGTATGTTTTGAATAAATATTTGGTACAAAAATATAAGTCTGTGTACATCTGCCACTTTGTATATGTATGATATAGGCAAACACAGACTGTATTTGTCATAGCACCCACCTAGAACTGTGACCTTTCGAGGACCTCCAGAGTCTCAAAAGGCTTTTAAATCAGCAAGGAGTCATATAAAAGTGGAGAGAAGCAGTGAATGCATTAGAAAAGAGTGCAGTCTGAAAAGACAAAATCAAAAGAGGCCAGGAATAAAAAGAACTTAAAACTATCATGGGACCAAACAAAGCAGCAAAGTTAGTTCCACATCCACATTAGAACTAAGAGGAAACTCAGAGAGCTTAGTGCTATTATTTGTTTGAGGGAAAAATAAACGTAATGAATGCTGCAGGGAAATCTGAAGTAGTCAGTGCTGTCTCACTTCACTTTTCCCAAACAGAAAAAGAAAAGAAAAAAAAGATTAACTGTGACTAGACTCAAAGGAAAATTAATTTTGACATGGAGACAGGCAGAATGTGTAAAAAATAGCTTTAAAAGTGTACATAGATCAGACGCATTCAAATCTATAGGCTCAGATAAAATTATGTCCGAAATACTTAAGGAACTAGATAATACAATCTTGTAATGATTAGGCATTCTCTTTGAGAAAATACTGAGCATGGGGAAAGTCCCAGGGTATTGAAGAAGACCAAACATAGTATTTATTCTTAAAAGGGGGATGAAAGAAGAACAGGAAATTATTAATATCAGTCTGATTTCAGTAAATGAAAAGAATCTGAATTTTTTTAAAACCAAACTTTTTGTAGGCTCCTAAGAGATAATAAGACCTGAAACAAACAGCCAGCATAGTGATGTCAATAACTATATAATTTCCTTCTTTATCAGAATGGCTGCTCTGGTGGACAATGGGAAATAGTGCATGATTTCTTGTTTGACTTTACTTTCGATCATATAGGATATTCTCCTAAGAAAATGAGGAAAATACAGTTCAAATGAAAAGAAACTATTTCTGGAAAAAAACCAGGTCTTTTTCTCAATTCTTTACTAAAAGCAACTTAGTCCAAAAGGAATCTTATAAGGGGCTGTTTCACAAAGAGTATGTGCACGAAAATTGTGAGTCAGCCCCAAATAGGAGAAATCAAAAATACTCTTGGGGTGAGGATCAGACTTTGGGATGATCTTTGCAATTTGGAGCTATTGTGAAAATCATCAGGAGGAAATTCAGTCAAGAAAAGTGTAAAGTACCATTTGCAGGAAGAAAAAAATCAAAGTCATCAATGCAGCATAGGGACAAACTGGCTATAGGCAGTCTATGGCAGGCAAAGGATATGTAGGACAAAGCTAATTAGAGACATAGACTATCATACACTTTCAGAATGATTCTCTGAGAAATATTCTCTATAAACTCAAGAAATTATTCCTCTCAATTCTGAGAAAGCTTTATCTACAGTAATATATCCGATTTTGAGAATGACACTGGTTGAGACAGACTGTAGACAGTATAAAACAGCAAAAGAAATTTAGAAGATATGGTCGAAGATTTGTTTTGCACAGATTCTTTAATTCTAAAATAGGAGACTGTGTGGAGAACATTATAATTGCCTTTTGTTTTGTTGTATGAACAAGATTATGATCAAGGGTTTTCCGTCTATAGTAGGGCAAGGACAAAAGGATAATATCTTTGATTAATAGTAAAAAGATATTGCTGGATGTCACAAAACTCTTTGTAATGCTCTGACAAGCACTGAAATTGTCGAACTAGGGGAAATTTGGGAAATTTACTTCCTTGGAGATTTTTAGCAGAGGTTTAAGGGATATGTCATGCCTTAACCCCAGCAAGCAACTGAGATCACGGCAGCATGGGGAAGAGAATCAGAAGAGTAAAAGCACGAAAACGTGTGGGTTGAGATAAAGACAGTTTCATAAGTAAAGCAAAAGCCACTCATGCAAGCAAAACAAAACAAGGAATTCACTCCTTCCCATCGCCAGGCAGGTGTTCAGCCAGCTCCAGGAACGCAGAGCTCCAACACGCACAATGGTTACTGGCCATCACTCCAAGGGCCATCCCTCCAAGGGCCATCCCCCCAAGGGCCATCCCCCCTTTCTTTTTCTTCCCCCAGCCTTATATACTGAGCATGACGTCATATGTCATGAAATATTCCTTTGGTCAGTTGAGGTCAGCTGTCTCAGCTGTGTCTCCTCCCAGATTTTTGTGCACTCCCAGCCTACTCGCTGGCGGGTGGTGTGAAGAGCAGAAAAGGTCTTGACTGCTTAGCAACAACTAAAAACATTAGCGTGCTATCAACTGTATTCCTATGCCAAGCCCAAAACATAGCACTACATCAGCTGCTACTAAGAAAGTCAACTCCATCTCAGCTGAAACCACAATAAGATATAAGAGCGTAAGAACAGCCGAAACAGGTTACTCCACAACTACAGCTATCCAGGACTTCAGGGAAGACACCATGACTAGTTAGATGGTTTTCCTGGGGTTAGTGGGGCACTGTTCTCATCCTGTCCTGGAGGGATGGGGGAAAGTGAGTATGTGGCAGTGGATATAAGTGTCTCCCCATAATACACGCTGAGCCTCCAGTACTTTTTGACTCAGGGAATCATAAGGACCATTCCAGGACCATTTTGCTCATGTTTAATAGTCTTGGATGGATTTTTCTTTTGAACCCATTTAAAATTTTTAGCTTGCATAACATCCAGTGCAAACACTTTTCACAGCTTTGAGCCTAATGATCATTTTAAGTCTTCCACCTGGCACCTCCATTTAATGCCTGTAGGTTTTTCTCCTGAAAAAAGCAGTGAACTATGTTTCCCTATTCACCATCCCAGTGTCACTCTCAGTCTTCTCTAACATCTTCTCTTAGTCATCTCTTTAGCCTGAAAAGGTCAATCATGTTGAATAAATGTTTGCTAGGACAGACTAAGTTACAGTGAAAGATCTCATGGGGCAGAGGGTTAGAGTAGGTGGATGAGCTGCTTGAAACACCTTTAAACATCATGAAACAGTGCTGACCTGTATGATTCTTCCTATTGTTAAAATTTCATGCATATTCTCCTTACTGCAGTCCAAACAATCTCTTAACTGGGATGTAAATAATCTGTTTACTGGGATGTGATTAAGAGAAGTAGAGGGTTACAGAGCAGCAAAATGGTGTAAATGGCACAAAAATGCCTACATTTTAATCAAAACCATAAAATTTAAATGAAAATTAGATTTTTTTTGGACAATCATCCAGTTTTCCATTCTGTGGAAAAAAACCACTCAGTTTGAGATATGATTTTATAATAAGTTGTCAAAAAATCAGATATCATTTCAACAGGAATTTTGATTTTTTGACAGATATTAAACATTCCTTTCTAATTTTTCCATCAAAATTTTGTTTAAAATTTCTTGATCCTAAAAAAACACTGACCTTCAAATAAAGCTTCTCTTTCATGAAGAAAAAAAGAGTTATTACCAAATTTCAAGAAGTCCTTTAAATTGCCACTTACAAGCTGAATGGAAGCAAAGGATCAGTTTCACATATAAAAATAAGTTATTCAGCCTGTATTTCCTGCATGTGAGTTTGCAATAGCAATTGTTATGCATCTGAGGTTGCATATTCTTAAAGGCTTAACAAGATATATGACACTAGAACCCTCTTTTTCTCATTTTTTCCATGTTTTTTTAGTACTAAACTACAGGTTTTACACACAATACATATAATGAATTCTGATATATGTCATCATAATAACCTTTATTCAATTATATTAATGGATTTTGAATAGACTACTGGCAATAGTGGAATGATCATACTATCTTTTTTTCTTAGGAAGTGCAGAAAAAACTAAAACATTCAAGTACGAGGCTGAGCAAGAAAAACCCTCTATTAATAATTTATCCAGGAAAAAACTGGTCTTAGCTGGCATAATGTAGATTTGACAATAACATTTTGAGTGTCCCATTGGTCCTAAAACCATACATAACATGTTTTTCTCTTGAAGAAAATAATGTCAATCATGGATCAGCCCCAGAGAGTTTTCCCATGCACTGTGAATCTTGTCATTCCAGAAGAAGCAATGCTGTCTTGTTTGAGGCCTTCGGTTGACAGACATGGAGAGAGGTACAGAAGCAAAGCCTGTTAGTGCTATGTAATCAAAACTGGACTGTAGTGTTTTTTATATGAGTTTTGAAGCCTTATGCATATCTATGGGCAAAGCTATACTTAAAGAGAATGCTAAAGATAAAGTGTTTTGATTATCATAGAGGACATTGGGGAGGTTAAGACAACACTTCAGATCAGGTTGTTCATGCTTCCACACAAAACAGAAAAAATGAAATAAATGATCCCCAATAAACAGATTTTAAAACAGTCACTATCTTCTTAAAAGCAAAGCTTACTTTCTGTGAAAACAGATAATTCTTTAAATAGTCTTTAAAAACTTTACAGGTCCTTCATGTCCCTAGAGGTAAAACATCAAAACTTCTCTCATTAACTCTTCAGCAGGTCTGGAGTATTGCTACAATGACGTTGATGTGTCATTCATTTGTTAAAGTTACAGCACATTTTATTGTGCTGAGAAATCATAAGGCTTACACATACGGATTAAACTTTGTTGCTGATAGTGTGAATTAGTTTTTACTAGGCTTTATACTTTTCCTTTAGTAGTATATTGATAGTCTTCTAATAAACAGACTATTTTAAAAAATACTTAAAAAGTCTTCATGTCTAAGCACCTCATACTCATTAAAATTTTAGTAACACACCTATTTGCTAGCATATCAAATGATAATAAAAGTTAATTTATATGAATCTACTATAAGAATTATTTTTAAAACCCTGTTAGGAAAATGTGCAAAAATTTTAATTACTTTCATTGGTTTCATTATTTAAATTACAAATATAAATGTTTGTTTTTATTGGAAAACTATATTCCTGCAAACCGAGAATCAATTTTAAACACTTTTTCTCTCTCACTATTTCTCTTTCAAGAAACTAAGACGGTTTGCCATCAATATTTTAATTTAAGAAATTCTGTTCTCATTTGTTTTGTGCAAAACCTTAGCTTTGAAACAATGTAAATGAGATCAGAATGTGACCCAATGAAAATGGTTTGCCATCAAAGGATTCACACTTCAAGCTGTGTTATGTAGCTTTCCAAAAGTGACATCTGGCCTCTTGGCAGGATCCTCAGGCAGCTGTGCTGGTGGCTCAGAAATTGCTGGTGGGTCTGCCATATGCAGTACCTGCAGTTTGGCTGCTTCAGGCTTGCTCCAATTCATTGCCCTACTGAATAAAATTTGCTTTGAATTATCTTCTATCTGAAAGTATTGGCATACTGTTCCTTTTTTTTTTTTTTTTTTTTTTAATCAGAGATGTGGTCAGAGAGGAGGAGTGTTCCAGCTTCTGCTACATCGATTTAGCTAGAGAAAACAACTCTGTGATCAAATAATATCCCCATGCTGCCAGCTGCTCTTAAACAGCTTTCCAGAATCTGACCAACAGGTCTGCATAACTCACCTAGTGCTCTTAACTCTCCGGATTAATCTGTAATCTCTGTACAGCCTGTATAGCTGTGGAGTGGCCTGGAATCAACTAATTTAGTTTTCTATGATAGAACTTGGTGCACTTATTCATCATTTCATGAAACTTCGACAGTAATGAAATGTCAATAATGCTGACAGTATTTATAAACATGGGTTGCGTTCAGGGAATATTTGACTGTTTGGTATGTTAATAAGACAAAAAATAGGACAAAGGTTCCAAAGACTGACAGGCATGAGACCACAGAAAGAGCTTTGTGTTCCTTAACAGGACGCTTTAATCAAACTCTTTTCCTTCTCTGTCTGTACATTTATACACAGAAACATTATTTAACAGTTGTATTGCTTTAGCACCTAGAGACCCATATTTACAGGAAAACATCAGTTGTGCTAAACTCTGTACACTCACAGAAATGAATAATAAGAGCAGTGCCTGGCAACAGTTTGAAGTATGTTGAGATCCTCTCCCCTCCTGATCCACTTTAAGAGTTAGATACCATGCCCAGATTAACACAGCAGAGACACAGGAAGCAATACACAACTGGTTTGCAAGTACTCTCAAAGTCAATAGTATAAGCTCTGAAATAATCTTTATCATTAAACTCTTGAAAGTTTTTACTCATTATTACAAATCCAGCAGTATTAACACAGCAGTATTAAACACAAAACCACAGAGATTGCTCTCAAAAATGGTTTTAAAGTCAGCTTGTACTCAGATACACACTTTTTATAATATCTCTAAAGCAGAATAGCTAAGCATAGATTAGCCAGGAAACAGTAAAATTTAGATCACATATAAAATATAAGCTCTGCCATTCTGAAAGAGGATGACAGTACAGGCTATTACAAGGAAGCCATGCAACATAATGCTTTTATGCTTTTTGTGCATCTGTGTGATGGATGGAGTGTAGTGGGTTGACCCTGGCTGGCAGCTAAGCACCTACTCAGTCACTCGCTCACTCTCCCCTAGTGGAATGGGGGGAGGATTGGAAGGACAAAAGCAAGAAAAATGCATGGGCTGAGATAAAGACATCTTAATAAGTAAAGGGAAAAAAAAAAAAAGAAAACAAGAGATACAAAGACAATCACTCAACACCCACCAGCAGACTGACATCCACCCAATCTCTGAGCAATAGCTACTTTGGAGAAATTAGCACAACTTTACAATGGGAAAATTATGCCTGACCAACCTGATTGCCTTGATTGGATCTGAGGATTGGGAAAGGCAGAGGATGTTTGATTCTCTTGATTTTAGCAATGCTTTTGAAATCGACTACTTATATTCTTGCATTCAAGTTGGACTGTTACGGTATAGGTGGGTGGACAAGTAGATGGCTGAAAAACTGGGTAAGTCCTTGAGCTCGGAAGTTACCAATCAATGAAATCTACTCTACCCAGAGACAAGCAGTGTACTTCAAGGGTCTGTCCTGGGACTTCTCCTGTTTAATGTCTTTGTCACTTATCTGGAGGAGGTAAGAGAGTGCATTCTCATCAGGTCTGTGGATGACAACAAATTGTAGAGTGCAAGTTAATATGCTTGAGGACAGGACTGATATTCACAGCTGGATGGCTTATCCAACAGAGACCCATTTTGAAAATCAACAAAGACAAATTCAAACTCCTACCTCCAGTATGGACTAATCTCTTACAACAATCAGAATGGGGACTGACTGACTGAGGAGCAGCTCTGCTGAAAATGACCTGGGGATCCTGGTGGGGAAAGAACTGAACATGAGTCAGCAGTGTGCCCTGGCAGCCAAGAAGGCCAACAGCCTCCTGGGCTGTATGCAGGGGAGTACAGCAAGTAGGCTGGGGGAGATGATTATCCCCTTTTACTCAGCACTTGTACGATGCATCTAGAACACTATGCCCTGTTTTGTGTCCCCAGTGCAAGAAAGACATTGATAACCTGTAGTGAGTTCAGCAAAGGGCCCTGAAGCTCGTTGGGGCTGGACTACCTGCCCTTTGATCAGGTGCTGAGGGAACTGGACTTGTTCAGCCTGGAACAGAGGTGGCTTTGGCGGGGGTGTCCTGGCAGCTGCTTACCCAGTACCTATGGGGGGGTTAGCAAGAAGACAGAGGTTGGGTGCATGGAGCGATGACGAGAGGCGAGGGACATATTTTGAAACAAGAGACATTCAGATTGGATGTAAGAAGAAACAATTTCCCCATAAGGACAGTTAGGCAGTGGAACAGGTTGCCTAGAGAGGTTATGCAGTCTCTGTCCTCGGAGATTGCCAAGATTTGACTGGATAAAAATCTGAGCAACCAGGTAACTAACTGTTGTGAGCAGGAAGTTGGACTTCAAACCTCCTGAGGCCCTTTCCAGCCTGAATTATCTGGTGAGCTCATTATTCTGTACAGACTGTCACAGCTCAAGAAGCTATTGAAAGTTGCTGTGTAAAAAAGCAGAACAATCATCAAGAGCTCACTGTATTAGAAGGGCGATACCTCTTCTTTTAACTTATTTACCAAACCTGGGTGTCCTCTTTAAAAACTTTTTTTTGTCCTAGTTTATGCTACAGTAAAATTTACAATTAGCGACTCCACACCCTTTTGATGGTTTTGGTGTGATCATTTCAAGAAATCACAGATAGATCCCCTTCAAGGTACTGAATTTCACCAGATTCTACAACATCCTAACAGAGGTATAATGACTTCTGGTATTTTTCACTCCTGTGTATTCATAAGGGTCAGCTACAGGGTGCTTGAGTCCTCCTTTCTGCTCTTGTAATTGTGCAAGGCAATTATTACCAATAAAATGTTCCTTTTAAAAACAGCTATGAGATTCCCCATGCCAAGAGTATAGTTAGAGGGGAGAACATGTTGTTTTCCTGAAACTGAGAGTGAAAAGCAGAAGTCTTCTTGTAGTTCCACTGCTTCAATACACATGCCCATTAGCTTACTAGTCTTGCCAGGAATGAAACTATGCATCAGAGCTTGTTATTTTCCTTCACATATCCAAGCAGATCATTCGTCTCACCTTTCACTTTTTGTGTAAGGTCCCCTGAGTATTTAAATTAACTTCTTCTATCTGCAGTGACATATTATACATTTCCTTTTTACTGATAATGCAGGTTTCTTTTAGTACAATACAGGAGATGAAGAGAACCTTAATACGTGTATCAGTGGGACTATATAACCTGATTGTTTGTGATTACAGGGGAACGGGACCTAATGAATCTGAATGCTCCTGGCAGCATTATGATCTGTGTTCTTGATTCCTCACCTCAATGACATATACACTGCTTGCATGCCTAAAATAGTCTTCCTGCTTTAAGTCACAAGCATCCTATAGGACAAAGCTTTCTACTGGATAAGGTAATAATATATTTTATTTATCTAAGAGTTAGAATACAACTTTTGTGCTGTCAGTAAAATATATCCATGTTAAATATGTGTAGATAAAATCCACACTGTGGATAAACTTTCATATGATCACCTTTCCTGTATGCTGCTTGCTCTGGTATCATGCAGCAGTATTCAACATCTGAATATGTTATGCTTTTATCTAATTATCTAGAAAAATTATGAGACAATACATTTTTTTTTAAATTATTTATTAGTGATAATGGTTATGCTAAAAACTCAAATCTAAATATGTATGTTTGTTATTAATATATAGCACATGTAAGAGATTTTCCCTTTGTGTTCAACTGGCTCTTGTCCTGTTCAAGATAATAGGCTTAGGTTTTGCTGGCGTTAACATAGAATCATACAATAATAGAATCATAGAATGGTTTGGGTTGGAAATAACCTTAAAAATCATCTAGCTCCCACTCCCCTGCCATGGGCAGGGACACCTTCCGCTAGACCAGGTTGCTCAAAGCCCCATCCAGCCTGGCCTTGAACATTTCCAGGGAGGGGGCATCCACAGCTTCTCTGGGCAACCTGTTCCAGTGTCTCACCACCCTTACAGTAAAGAATTTCTTCCTAATATCTAATCTAAAATCTCCCCTCTTTCAGTTTAAAAACATTACCCATCATCCTATCCTTACACTCCCTGATAAGAGTCCCTCCCATCTTTCCTCTAGGACCCCTTTAAGTACCGGAAGGCTGCTATAAGGTCTCCCTGTAGACTACTCTTTTCCATACTGAACAATCCCAACTCTCTCAGCCTGTCTTCATGGGAGAGGTGCTCTATCCCCCTGATCATCTTCATGGTTCTCCTCTGGACTCACTCCAACAGGTCCATGTCCTTCTTATGTTGGGGGCCCCAGAACTGGATGCAGTTATCTTATATAACCTCAGTCATGTAATTAGGCATCTAGTCTAAGTAATGAAAAGGCTCAATCTGTAGAAATGGGAAAGCAGGAGACGGAAGAAAATAAATTGTTAATTATTTTACTTATCAGTTTTTCTAATGGATAAGATATACAACCAATAAAAATATACAACATGCTATGTTTTATATATTCTGTATCTTACAATGTATATAATGTGTATATATAGTTGCTTATGTATCTCTGGACATGCAGCAATATGTAGGAAAAGACAGTATGTCATCTGGGACACCCTCACATTAACTCCCTATCTACAGAGAAGAAAGTTTGCGTCCTCAAGGGGACTGTCTCACTGGTCATTGTCTCATTGACTGTAGAGAAAGCCTGTATGCCTAACTTGTACAAGATGAACCTCAGCATTAGTTTTCTGTTTATTCATATGCAACACTTGTTTTCTAGGAGGCTTGCCTTAAAAGAGTGGAAATTCATAGTTCTGATAGAAGTGATCATTTACTCTGCCCTTAACCTGGTGCCAATGTAGAGGTACAATTGATTGTCTCGGTGTGAAGTATAACATATGATGAATATATAGAACTGTTCTTTCTTTAAATGATAAATTTCTAGTTTGCAAGCAACATCTCAGAAGCAAACATGACAGATGGTAATAAATGTAAGTAGCCGCTCTGAACCTTGAGTCTCATTATTTTTAAACTAATCTAGCAACGGCATACTGAGGAACTGTTTTCAGTGAGCTCTTGCAATACAAGAGAAAAACAAGTTCTTAAGACAGACAAATTCTTTCTTAGCTACTAACTTTGCCTTTGTTACTGAGATTTTTTAGTTTTCTTTCCTATCTGAAGAAGCTGATTCCTCACTGAGGAGCAACTGTCTGTCAACAGAAGTATGATAATTTGAACTGTCTGATGATCCTTCTGGATACTAGTAAGCATCTATGTTTCAGGAATAGTTTTCGATCACAGTAAACACCTCCTTGGCCAAGAAGATTATTGCCAACAGTTCTCATGGATAATTTTCAAACATTTTACAAAAAGCGTAGTGGATTTTTTTATTTTATTTGGTTCCATGGATCAATTGCAAGCCTCTTACGATAATCCTGACTACTCAGTAGTCTATAATTTCCCTGAAGCAAATACTCATATCAAGTTAATATAACTGGTAAATAATGACAGCAAAGAGAAAGCTGCTCTGGGGTCATATTTCGTCAACCATGACCTAACCAACACACCCTAACCATAACTATAACCTCATCAGTAATATGTGGAACTTTTCTGTGGGACAGTGTTATCATTAACTGAATACCCTGAGGATAAAAATGGTATTGAATAATCCTTCTATTGTTTTTTTAAAGAATAGACCAAAGAGATGACTGTGTAAATACTGAAGATGTAAATTAATGGAGTAACACTATAGGCCCACTGCTCTGCAAATGAATACCACCCCTCATTAATTTTTACTTTTTTGCGAAGTTGGTTCAGGTCTCATAATAGATTTTAAGTTTTCACTTGAAAAAAACAGGTGTCCTGGTTCCAGAGGAGATAGGGTTAATTTTCCCAAGGATCTGGCGCTTGACACAGGTATTCTGACCATACCCAGTCTATAGTCGAGAGCTGGCCAGGGGAGGGGGCAGGAAGTTTTTGCTTGGAACAGGATGGGGCTTCCTGGATCTGGCTGGTGAGCAGTGGTACATTAATCATGCTTTGTATATTCCTCTCTCAGTATTATTGTTGTTGTTTTCCTCTCTTCTTTGTTGTTCTGTTAAACTGCTTTTATCTCAATCCATGAGTTTTGCTTTTTCTTCCTATTCTTTCCCCCATTCCACAGCTGTGGCAGGGGGTGAGTGAGCAGCTGCATGGTTCTTTGTTGCCAGCTGTAGCTAAACCACAACAGGATAAAGAAAGCTTTACAGAACTCCCAAGGAAGCTGCTCTATGCTCCTGAGGCAACTCTGCAAGAGAGTTTTTAAAGGTCATGCAGTCCAAGCCCCCTGCAATAAGCAGGGACATCTTCAACTAGGCCAGGTTTTTCAGAACCCCATCAAACCCAGCCTTGAGTGTTCCCAGGGATGGGGCATCTACCACCTCTCTAGGTAATGTGTACCAGTGTTTCACCACCCTCATCATAAAAAATTTCTTCCTTATATCCAGTCTAAACATGTCCTCTTTCAGTTTAAAACCCTTACCTCTTGTCCTATCACTACAGACCCTAGTAAAAAGTCTTTTTTGTAAGCCCCCTTTAAGTACTAAAGGCCACAACAAGGTCTCCCCAGAGCCTTCTCTTCTCGAGGCTGAACAACCCCGGGTCTCTCAGCCTTTCCTCATAGGAGAGGTGTTCTATCCCTCTGATCATTTTTGTGGCTGTCCCCTGGACCTGCTCCAACAGGTCCATGTCCCTCTTTCACCAAGGACTCCAGAGCTGGATGCCATACTCCACAGGGTGTCTCATGAGAGCGGAGCAGATGGGCAGAATTACCTCCCTTGACCTGCTGGCCATACTTTTGATGCAACCCAGGACATGGTTGGCTTTCTGGATGTGAGCACACATAGCTGGCTCACGTCCAGTTTTTCATCCATCAGTACCCCCAAATCCTTCTCCACAGAGCTGCTCTCAATCCATTCATCCCCCAACTTGTATTGATACCAGGGGTTGCCCCAACCCATGTGCAGGACGCTGCACTTGGCATTGTTGAACCTCTTGAGGTTCACACGGGCCCACTTCTTGAGCTTGTCCAGGACTCTCTGGATGGCATCCTGTCCCACACATGTGTCAACTGCACCACGCAGCTTGGTATCACCCTCAAATTTGCTGAGGGTGCACTCAATCTCACTGTGTTGTTGGTGAAGATATTAACTTGTACTGGTCCCCGTATGGATCCCTGAGAGACACCACTTGTCACTGATCTCCATCAGGACATCAAGGCAAGTAGTCTCTGGATGCAAACATCCATCCAATTCCTTATCCACCTAATAGTCCATCCATCAAATCCCCATCTCTCCAATTTAGAGATAAATAGCACCTCTCATTCAGCCTGGGGAGAAACATTTCATACCTGAGTGAGTGTTCTAATCCTTCCTAGACAAGAATATCAGATATCTTGCTTGTCCTCTTAGACAGCTTTGTCTGACCAAGAGCTGCAACTGCCATTCCCATACTAGGCAATCATATGCTTAATATATTCTGTCTTTATGAAATAGCTAAATGGTACGCCATCTCTTTGCAGATCTCCTATGTGGGGTGTCTAAAGTAGTGATGAGGCTAGCCGTTTTCTCTCACCTTACATTAAAAGAGCTGTTTTTTTCTTCAATGTACTTGTACCGCTGTTGCCAATTCAACAAAGAAGTTACATTCTAGCTACAGAGTTCTGTGATACCAAAATCCTACTCTAATCTAATGGGAATTGGACAGATAAATCCTTTACAGTATTTTATGTATGCCATCCATGTATATATTTGCCACTGTTGTTTGTCCTCAATATCTCATTATTTGCTACTATTACTTTTATATTCCCTCCCAATATAATTGTACATTGGGTTCACATTTTTCCCTGTTAAGAAAACACAGAAAATTTTCAATTCATCACTCTGTACTAGCACATTTAAACTATGTGATACTTTTCTGATAAAAACACTATATTGGATCTTCAGCCAGGGTAATTCAGTATAACTCTTTAAAATTGAAGGGAGCTACAGTGACTCAGATATTTTCAGAATCTGGCCAGCTATTGACTTGTCTTAGACTTTTCTCTGAGAACATGCAATATTGAATATTGATAAAGAATCTCAAAAAATATTTCAGTTATATTTTATTTAAAATGTATTAATTATTAATTATTGTGTAAGTTACTGGATATATTATATTACGGATTCTAGTATAACTCTTTCTCATGAGGCAAAGAAAATTAGAATGAAAATTATATTTTCTATTTTAACTTTGGTGTGTATACTTTTTTACCGTTCCACAAACTATTAGAAATATTTTCTAAAGAAGGGTTAGTTGTCTCAATATAGACTTACATGGATTGTTGTCAACTGCAGTATAGTTGCAAATTTTAAAATACAAGTTTTCATTCAATTTATTTATTTGCCATTTCCCTTTTCCTTTTCACAAATTGGAAAAGAAGCATAGCAATATCTCATTTCTTCCTACAGAAACTGAATCAGAAATATTAAGCAAATACCAGAAATACCTTATGATCTAGGTATCATGAACAAAATGGAGTAAAGAGACTGGGAATGGCTAGGAGGAATGAGAAATTAAAAAAAAAAAAAAAAAAACCAAAAACAAACAAACAAAAAAACCAACAAAACAAACACAACAAACAAACCAAACAAAATACTACAGAAAACCCAAAGCCTGACTTAATTAGTATTTGGAAGCACTGAATAGGTGCTGATGCCATCAAAGTGCTCAGTCCATCAGTCCAAGATTCCTCCATCCCACCACCCCTATATTCTTTACTATAGAAGTGAGTTTATCTCATGTGGTATGATAGAACAACAGGCTGGGTTTTTTTCCCTGGTACAGGCTTCAGTGATCAAGGGCAGGGCTGTCTAGCAGGTCCCCCAAAGAGCAGCAGTCACATGATTTAGATATCTTACTACCTCTTTTACAGTTTCTTGACTGCTTTTTACCCTTCCTTTCTTCTCCCTTTTGGTCCCCATTTTTACATGTGTTCCAAAATTCCATATTTCTGTTCCAGTTACCCACTATAATGTGAGATGATATCACTGATAACGTTATCTAGGTTGAGTTGGTCTTGCAAGATTTTACTTTTCAAAAAACACCCAGTATTCCTCTTCAATCACCCCTGAAGTTCAGCCATTTGTCATATAACTCCTTATTAATGACCCCAGTAGTTTTTCATATTCTTTTCAGTTAGCTTAACGTCAGGTCAGGTCCTAGTCATTGGCCTGGATATTTTCTTGCAGTCCTGACAGTACTAGAAGAACAGAAAATATCTTTCAATACAGCTTGAGGATGTTTAAATTCAGCTATGACACTGCAATTAACTTCAAGAAGTTATGGTGTTTCTTCCATGCAGAATGTCATCCTGGAAGAAACTAACAGTGGGTGTACAACAGTCATCAAGCCTGGATGTGGAAGAGAACTAGTATGAGTAGTACCCAGATAGAGTCTGATATTTTTATATCATGTCACACACAGACCTGGGAATGCATAGATTCTTCAGATAAGGCCTTGCCTTTCCTAGGACTACCTTAAATGAGAAAAGGAAATCATATGATCCAGAAACTGTAAACTATGAATCCTTGGAGCATACAGATGTGGCAAGCCTGCTTTTCTAAATACCTCCCATTCTTATTACTAACACACCTGTTATCCAAAGTAAATTTTAGGTTGGAAGTGCATGTACACATAATGACTTTAATTTCTATAGTAGCTGGGTCTCCCCTTTCAGCCCAATTTCAGGAAAAGAAAAATACTACAAAGTTTAGCCTCAGTGGAAAGGAGATAATAAAACCTAATGACACATTAGATCAGAAAGGATATTTCTAATTTCAATGAATAGATACAGAGAGAGGCCCAAGGAGACAGTGATACCTGAAAGTGATACAGTGATACAGAGAAAGATTAATTTTTGTAGTTTCCAATGACTTCTGAGAAATTAACATTCCTAAGTATAGAAACATGAACATCAAAGAAGAATCTTTCATCCTGTCAACTATGAGAAAAGATTTAAAAGTAGACATCTGGGTGCAAGAAAAAAATAAAACCAAATAGTTACAGTGCATGTATCCACCTCCATGTTTGATATACAAGTGCTTTCAGATAGGTGCAAAATTCTGTTTTTAATAAAAATGTTCATAATTACATTAATTGGGAGATTTGCTTTCCAAGAGTTGTAGAGCTATTGCAACAACAATCTACAAGCTGAGCTCTGTTTGAAAACATTGTGGCAGACACTTTTAGCTTGATTTAAGGCTCTTTCATATAAGACTAGTTGTAATATCTTCTACCTATCTGAACAAATATTCTCACACAAGCAGTCTAGTCATTGAAAAACTTCAAATTGCTAATTCTAGCTAGAACTAGAACACACAATTTACTATACATATGATGAAAAAAATAATTATATGATTGTGAACATCTGAAATCTTGGGTGGCGGCCAAAAGAAAGCAGTAATTGAGCTCCGTTGAGCACTTACTCAAGGGATTGCACAGAAATATACAGCAGTAAGGTATCATAGTGCCAGATCACTTATTTTGTGACTGTTGCTGTTGCTACAACCAGGAGACAGAGAGGATGCTCAAGCTATGCAGTAGGCATGTCTCTCTCAGAAACAGTAAATGGCATCTACCCCAACAATCTTGCCCTCACAGCTTCATCACCAGAAAGACTTTGTCTATGAAAGGATCTTCCAGTTCTTCCCCCACCTAATGATTCTTCCCTTCTTTCCTTCTCACTGCCCCAGTAGAAGGAAAGATTTAATCCCTGTGAGTGACTCTGGATCCCAGGATGGCAAATGGCATTGATGACCTGGAGAAGATGAGGGGCAAGAGGCACTCAAGAAAGTTGTCAGAAACCACTATCTTTCCCTTGATCTCCAAGTGCCCTGATAACAAGCCAGCAGAGAAAATTGTCCATGGATTTCAGTCTCCAGTCTGGAGAAGCATTTGAGTTCAAATCTCATCTTCTAGGCAGATGCATCAATCATGACTCTTTACTCAGAAAGGAGTAACAGCAAAACCACTTCTTTTTCTTCTTCTAGACAGTGGGACACTCTATACCAGATGTCACACCTAGCGTGATTGACTCCTTGCTGTTATTCTTCGTAGACAGGATTCTTAATGTGCAGTTCTGAATCAGACAGGTCAGTCCCAGGGAAGGATGCTACTGTTCTCTCTCACCATCTCAGAAGATGCAGTTTTTTCTGCATTGCTCTTCAGAGGTACCTTTCTGTCCGCAATGACTGCAGTCAGATGCATTTAAAATAATTTTATATTTTCACCCTTTAGCAAGCTTTTCTCCTAATATATTTTTTTTTTCTGGACTTATACTAGTTTTATGATTAACTTGCCAGAATGCCTGCCCTATCGCGTTATTTTCATTTGAGCACAACTTCTGTCTGTTGAAGGATGTCTTTTTGCCTCTATTAACCTCTTTTACTGAGACATTTAATCATTCTGACTGTTTATTTGTCCCTTTGGAGCCTTTGTCATTTCATGATTGGCAATTCAATTTACCCTTTACATTTCCTTTTAGCTAGCCTCTTCATTTATGTGTAGTTCCCATTTTCTATAGTTCAAAGATATAGCAAGGGGTATTCCCTCCTATAAGGATTTTGAGTTTGGATAAATCTGCATTAGGACTAAATCCATTGTTGACTCTCTTTTGGTTCTCAGAAATGTTCAGTGTGGAAACGTACTGTATTGGAGAAATGAGTGTAAAAGATTCAAAGTCCCTTACAATGCAGGGTTTTAGCAACAAGCCTTTTCATATTATTTTAGACATTATCGTTCCACTCTTCCTGTTTAAACATAGGAATTTGACTGTGGTGCCAAGAGTAAAGTATGGTCTCCTCTGCAAGCCATGGTTTCTTCTGTGATCAGTAGAGACAAAGTTTCAGCTTCTGAGAAAATTAACATCTTAAGTGGGCTCAATAGTCTTCTAAAGATGGTAAGCCTTTTTTATTGACTGTGTAAGGACACTATAGAGAGTATGCTTTAATTTAGTCACTATGGTTAAGTACGCAAGCTTATGTGGCATGAATCCAGGCCTAAATCCACAGATTTTAGATAGTTAAAAAGCAAATACAGAAAGTGGCTCTAGCTGCCAAAAGTATTTTAGTCATTTTATCCATTTTAAAATATTAGTTTGAACATATAGCCTAACCAAAATACAAATAAGCTACAATAATATGTAAACTAGATTTCTGTACCACTGATGTTACTACTTTTACTATCTCAGTATTTACATGATGCATATGAAATTTATCTATTTACATTTAATATCACTATTCGTTTTTTGTATTTATTTAAGATATACCATAAGACAGTTCAAGTAAGGTTCAAAACATGACAAAAATAAAAATTTCTGCATCCACCCTATATACAGCTTGCATAGACTTGTGGAACACTGCTTAGGAAAAATAGTTTTACATTGAATAATATTGAACTAGTCAGATGTAACATATTTTAAAAAATGTAGATGTTGTGATGCAATGGCAGAATGAACAATGAAGAATTTTCACACGTGAAGAAAGTTGCAGAAGGAAGTAGGTATGGTTGCACAAGCCCTACCTTTCTGTAATTATTACATTTACTGTATTACTACTGTCCATTTGGAATCAGTAACACCATGGTTCCAAATATTGGGTTTTATTTACATTAATTTTCATACCTCTTTAGAGAAGCACAGGTAGAAAAAAGATGATAAAGATTTGCTATGGAAAACCTACCTCACTAAACATTTTGACACAAGACAAAACACTTCAGGATGTTCAGATCCTACTTTGCAAAAAATAAGAAAGATTATGTTCAGGTTTGCTTGACATTCCAAAAGATAGATGGAGAGCAAGCTGGATGAATTTTCACTAAAAGGAAGGCCAATTAGAAGGCTGCAATCTTTTTTAAACCATTTTATAGGTGGCTTATGGTTTATCCTGTTTAATGCAGAATGGAATAGCAGTGCACATACAGGGTCAGCACCGGTGCTTTCAAAATATGTTCACTCCTGGCAGGTCCATGGTGGAAGTTACACACCAAGAAGTCACCAAGACAGCGGCAGACACAGCCCCTGTGTCAGGCTCTCAGCAGTTACCCCCCAGTGCATGTGCAGTGCATGCTTAGTGCCAGGAACAGATCTGAGCTTGCTTGCTAGCAAATATGCAATGTATACCCATAATCCTGGGACCACACAGGAGCACAGAAATTAAACCCCAGTTCTTTCTTCTTTACAACCAGACTGATCACTAGTACAAACATACTCAATTGCAAGACTTTCTTGCTGCACTTTGTTGAAGTGTAAATACTAACAGTCTGTGAATTTATTGTTAATTTTTCAAATAGAGATATATGTATAATTTAATGTCAAAGTTTTTGTCTTAAGATTTAGCATTAGTTTCTCTGTCTTTTAACATTCTCTTTTTCTTGGAGCAAGTGGAGATCTCCAAAAACAAAGAGAACTTTTTTATTTAGTCCTCAGTAGTTCACATTTCATTCTTCCAGATAGTCCCTTTATAAAAGAGTAATCACAGTGTAAATGTCAACAGAGAAACTGTTTAAACACTTCAAGATGGAGGATGCATTTCAAGTTGGAGGACAACGACCAAGATGTACAATTACACAAAGATTTGCAAAGGTTCAACCAAAAATGCAGCACAGATAAAAAAATAGACTAAAACATGCAATGAAAAACTCCAAACCTTAAAAAACCTTTCCCATTCAAATGAGATAAATAGGAATTGCTGTGCAATCTAGGGCAAATGAAATGTTAAAACATGTAAAAAATTCTTTGGGAAGCAACTAAAAGCAAAAGGCTACCCAGTACACTTATAAAATACAGTTTTAAAATATAATTATTAAGGCGTAAAAGGACATCCTAAGGAAAAGTAATCTGTAAGTCCTCTATTTCTTCTTTTCTTATCTGAAATATTTGTAAATCATAAATTCATAAAATCATATAATGGTTCGGGTTGGATCGTCAAGTTCTAACCCCCCTGCTATAGGCAGGGTCACCTCCCACTAGAGCAGGTTACTCAAAGCCCCATCCAGCCTGGCCTTGAACACTTTCAGGGAGGGGGCATCCACACCCCTGGGCAACCTGTTCCAGTGTCTCACCACCCTCACAGTAAAGAATTTCTTTCTAATACCTACTATAAATCTACCCTCTTTCAGTTTAAAAACATTACCCCTCGCCCTATCCCTACACTCTCTGATAAAGAGTCCTTCTCCATCTTTTCTGTAGTCCCCCTTTATGTATTGGAAGGCAGCTATAATGTTTCCCCAGAGCCTTCTCTTCTCCAGGCTGAACAACTCTCTCAGCTTGTCTTCATAGGAGAGGTGCTCCAGCCCTTGATCATCTTCATGGCCCTCCTCTGGATTTGCTCCAACAGATCCATGTCTTTCCTGTGCTGAGGTCTCCAGAGCTGTCTGTACACAGTACTCTAGGTGGGGTCTCACGAGAGATGAGTAAAGGGACAGGATCACCTCCCTCGGCCTGCTGGCCATGCTTCTTTTGTCATTGGCTTTCGACTATGAGGGCCCATTGCTGGCTCATGTTGTGCTTCTCATCAACCAACACCCCCAAGTCCTTCACCTCAGGGCTGCTCCATTCTCTGCCGAGCCTGTATTTGTGCTTGCTGTGTGCTTGCCAGGTGTAGGACCTTGTGCTTGGCCTGGCTGAACTTCATGAGGTTTGCACGGGACCACCTCTCAAGCCTGTTCAGGTCTTTCTGGATGGTATCCCTTCCCTCCAGTGTGTTGGCCGCACCACACAGCTTGGTGTCATCGGCAAACTTGCTGAGGTGCACTCGATCCCATGTCCATGCTGCGGAGAAAGATGATAAGCAGCACTGGTCCGAGTACCAACCTCTGAGGAACACTACTCATCACTGGTCTCCCTGCGGACATCAAGCCATTGACTGCACTCTTTGAGTGCGAACATACAGCCAATCCTTTCTTCAGTGAGTGGTCCATTGGTTAAATTCATGTGTCTCCAATTTAGAGACCAGGATGTCACATGGGACAGTGTCAAATGCTTTGCACAAGTCCAGGTAGATGATGTCAGTTGCTCTTCCCACCGATGCTGTAATGCCATTGTAGAAGGTCACCAAATTTGTCAGGCACAATTTGCCCTTAGTGAAGCCAGGTCTTCCTTTTTTCCCCTTTTAAAAAATGGGGGTTATGTTTCCCCTTTTCCAGACAGTGGGAACCTCACCAGACTGCCACGACTTCTCAAATATGATGGATAGTGGCTTAGCAATTTCATCCGTCATCCCTCAGGACCCATGTATGTATCTCATTAGGTCCCATGGATGGGCGGTTCTTCATTCTCTCAGTCTCTGCCTTTGCTTTCTGTGACTTGGGCAGTGTTTCTAGAGCCCTTGCCAGTGAAGACTGAGGCAAAAAAGTCATTGAGTACCTCAGCCTTCTCCATATTCTGGGTAACCAGGTCTCCCATTTCCTTTTGGAGAGGACCCACTTTTCCCTAGTCTTCCTGTTTATCACTGATGTACCTGTAGAAGCTTTTCTTGTTGCCCCTAACATCCCTGGCCAGATTTAACTCTGTCAGGGCTTTAGCTTTCCTAACCTGATCCCTGGCCGCTCAAACAATTTCTTTGTGTTTCTCTCAGGCTACCTGTCCTTGCTTCCACCCTCTGTAGGCTTCAGATATCCAATCCATTAAGTTCATCACAGCTGTTACGGTAATCTATTTTTTTAAGGAAGCAGTGAGTATACTACAGTTTGAGCATTATGTACACTAAATTGGTAAAGAGTACTGAGATGAGTTCCTTATGTTGCAGAAGACATGATCTTATATCCCTTTTTATCAAGTTCTTATTGCAACAGTTAACAGACTGCTAACAGACTTGCTTATACAAATCAAAAGTTACCTTTCTTTTCTCACTTGAACATAACCTTCATTTAAAGGGTATTTTGCCTTTAAAATTACAAATGTTCTTACATTCTGTTGACACTTGAGTTGTAAAAAAAAATAGAAATGAAAGCAATTGTCATTTTCATGCATCAGATTTCAGCTTTAATCTGCTGGTTTAAGTTTTAAATATAAATATGAAATAAAACTTCGTATCAGGTCAGAGTGTTTGACAGGGAATGCAATACACTTAAACTAAAGCTGTAAGTTGAAGCAAGATATAAAACAACCACTTTCAATTAGGAAGCTGAAGAAATGAAAGTGTATATTAAATAGCTAAACACCTGAAAAAGGAATAAAAATATGCAGTCCAGCCAACAGCTGAGTTTACACTGTTGATGACATTATATAGAGGCTGAAAATAGTAACAATGCTATAGAGCTTCCTTGAATTCTTGTCACAAAGGATTGCCTGATAAGACTGGAGCAGGGAGATAAGTGCATGAAGCTGAATAAGACATGGTAGTGACAGAAAAGCAGAAACTAGAACTTAGTTAATGCCTGAGGGACAGTGCAACGTTTATTTGGGAGATTAATTATCTGAAAAGAAAGACTGAATGAGTACGCAGACACCCCAAAGCAGGCAGTAACAAAGAAGAAAGTGAGAGAAGGTAGTGACATACTGGCCAGCTTTGTACAAGAGGGTTCTCTGTGTAAGCAAGTTTCAAGACAATAAATAAATTTAATGTGTATGAAATACTGCTGTGCACTATTTTTTCACCCTCCATATTTTACAGAATCATATCTACATGCCCAGCAAAGATTTTTTTCAACGCATTCATTGTGCAGTACTAAGCCATTCCTTCTGTGGTACGAAGTGGTGATAGGTATCACCATGAACCTCTATGTGGCATAAGCAAGCAGCTGGGTGTTGATAGCAGCCGATCTGTAATGAGAAGTTCCCTAGAGTACCCACTTCCCAGCACTGTAAATGCAGCAATTTGCATGTTGCTCAATTAATATGTCATTCCTTATTTATGTTTGCAGTCTTTACATATTTTACATCCATGACTGATGATGTAGATACAACAGTACAATAAACACATTAGAAATACCAGATGGGTGGGTGGATGAGATTTGATTATCGTTGCTGTCATCGCCATCACAGATCAACTAGATACAGTCTGATCAAACAAGAAATCCACTTCCACTTAATTAGCATATCCTCACTGTTCTGTAGTTTATTAGGAGGTACTGTCCCCTGGCACAATTTATTAAGATTAAATGCTATGATGAAATGGCAGGAGAGCAGGCTCCATCTATTCTTCTCTTAGTATGCTTCCTAGGACAGTCAGCCAGACGTCAGTAGTATTTTTTGTTCGTCCCCACAGTCTATGTCTGAATAAAAATCCACCAAACTCCTTCTCTGCCTCAGTGATGACTTTCATCAATAAATCCTTCCCCCCACTTCTCAAACAACCCAAAAAACCCCACCAATCCAAACACTAAATAGGCAAACAAACTCTATCTTCATCTTAGACGCTTAGACATGTGAAAGACCTCTTCTGGCCCAGGAGAGGGAGAAAGAAAGGAAGGAAGGAAAGAAGGAGGAAGGGAGGGAGGGAGAGAGGGAGGGAAGGAGGGAGGGAGAGAGGAAGGAAGGAAGGAAGGAAGGAAGGAAGGAAAGAAGGAAGGAAGGAAGGAAGGAAGGAAGGGACTTCAACATTTAAGTTGTATAGTGTCTTTCTGGCAGAGATATCGACTCAAGCCTTGCATGACTATGCTAGGTAGCATGTTAAATATTTTTTTTGGTCTTACAAAGACACCAGTATTTTCAGTACCTGTTCTTCTTGTTATAAAGTAACTGTCTTCTGCTAGTTTCCTGCTGGATGACTAACCAAATCAAAGCAGAGCACGTTGTTAACACGCAAAGCTGTGTATGAAAACCTTAACAAAATTATATAAGGCTCTAGCACTAGGGTATGCCATACTTGCTAATCTAAATCTTAGCAAGTGTTCTAAAAATTGGCCATAATATACAACCATTTCTCAGGATGTGTCAAAATTTTTTCCCCATGCAACCTGTTTTTGTTTAAATTCTGTGGCTAGTGGTATAAGCTAGACATAGAGATTTCTTTAATAGAGATTTATGTGGTTTCTCTAATGCTTTAATCTTTGCTTCCATGGTTCCCTCTCTATTGCATCTTCCTGTTTAGAAACCTGTCAACCCTCTCATTAATTTCATTCTCACATTGTCTATGATGTACTATGATCCTATGTATGTTTAATAAATTGGATGTATGGAAGTGAGATATCTCCTCAGAAGGGTTTGAAGAGAGCTTTCATATCGGGCAGAGGATTATTTCTGTCTCTCTCTGTGGTTACAAATATATACCGTCCATTTTCTACTAATACATCTAGGTAATGTATCTGGTTCATACTAAATGATGCAGTAAATTTTTCTCAAATGTTCTAAGAAACTCTCCAAATTTACCCCTTTCCCTTTCTATCATAAATACTGATTTATCAACTTGTCTGAACCAAAGACCTACCTTGAGCTAAAATTGTCAAGCCACATGAGTCCATTTAATTGCATTAAAATGTATAATTTTTGCTTTGTACTGGTTCCGTATGTATTATTATGCATTTAATACAGTGTGTGCGTTTCTGTAAATATGTTGCTTGGATGTATTTCAGAACTGTCTCCCTCTTCACTAGACACCTATATATGACCCATTTTTCTGTTGGCAAATGTTGAGAAGGTGAAAATTTTATTCTTTGAATACTGAGCATGTGCCAGGCTAGCAATTTAATGCTAGATGCAGTGGACTCAATCAGAGCAGCAACTGTATGCTATCTAACTGATTAAGCAGGAGTTGCACCTGTATCACAAGAAATCAACGGAGAGAATAACGTCTGGACAAAGGTAGCAGCACTATTATGTCCATAGCAATGTGAAACCCAGTGAAATGTATGGGAAGTCATAACCAGAAAAATGGAATCATTCTGGGGAAAACACTTTCTTTTTGCTATAGTTTTAGAGTACTGAAGGTGTTGTGGCTCTAATAAAACAAGTAGGGCTTTTAGGTTTTCTAGGCAAGATGGGCTGCCAAACCATCTTCAATATTTACATCAGCAAAGCCACCAAGAGAACTCTACTGTAAAACTGCTCCAAGTAACTTTTCCACTGTGCACACAACTGTTCATAGGCTTAAAGAGATAGATGTATAACTAGCATGTGTTAAAGCTGCTACAAGTGGGCATTAATAAAATAAATACCCATTCCTACAAAGAAAGGTAGGTTCCTGCTGTAGTTACAAAGCCAAAGGATACTTATACTTACTGAGTAAAGGTGCTTCTTCAGCAGTTCAGCATAATACGTCTTGGCTTTGCTAAGTACAGAAGCCTCCTAAGGCTGCTCAGTGAAGCAATATGACACTCCTTAGTACTGCTGAAAGGGAACCTAAGGGGTAATTAGCAGTTGCACCTACACACTACATTTATAGCCCTTGCCTAATCCAGGGTACATGTTTATTCCCTTAACTGGATGCCCAAATTTCAAAAACTAGATGCAATGAGATCTATTTTTTCTTCCTGTGAAATCCAAATACCCAAGGCTTTAAGAAAAAGATGAGGATGAGAGCTAGAAAACTCACAGAATCACAGAATCCTCTAGGTTGGAAGGGACCTTCAAGATCATCTTGTCCAACCATCAACCTAAC
>KZ505882.1:339123-352488 GCA_002844005.1 Limosa lapponica baueri | reverse complement strand
AGGACTTCAGCCTTCTCCTCATCCTTTGTCACTATATTACCTCCCTTATCCAATAGAGGATGGAGGTTCTCCCGAGTAGTCTTCTTGCTGTTAATATATTTATAGAAGTACTTTTTATTGTTTTTAACATCCAAGGCCAGGTTGAGTCGTCTTATTCTCTTATAAGTCGTCAGTCGTCTTATTCTCCCTAATGCATCTTCAGCCATACTCAGGTATCCAGTCCTCTTTCTACTCACAGCACCTGGTAACTGTTGTGATACTGCTTATGTTTTAGTTAAGTTAGTAGGAGAACCTCAGGCTTTTTCAGTATAAATATTCATTAGAAGCTGAGATAACCACATATGATAAGGTTTGGAGCCTTTCTAGAGCCTCTTCATTCCTGAAAAAAAATAAATAATTAAAGTACCAGCTACCACTCAAGACAATAAATTACAGCTTTTCTGTGTCTCTGCCTTTCCAAGTTAACTGTTCTGCTTTCATGGTAACTTTTGGTCAGTTGTGTCTTTTTTCTTAGATTTTTCCATGGTAGTTTTTATCATAAATATGTGAAATTACCACAGTGAAGTCATCTTTTTCTCTCTCTCTTTTCATGGATACCTTTTTTTTTTTTTTTACTCCCCCAAAGCAGACAATAAACATAGAAAAACTGATGCACTGAATTTGTTGTCTCTCTTTTCTCATTCCAAAATTCAAAAAGTATGGAATAACATTAGACCATGAATTCTCTTCCTTTTATGCTCTTGATTTTCAGTTACACATCTTCAGATAAATCCTTTTCTCGTGCCAACTATATACATATGTATGAAATTTTTAACAGATTTGATAATGACCTTAATTTCAATAACATTAAATAAATATATTAGTGATAAGGCAGCAGATACTACCCTACCACTTGCTAACTCAGCATAGAAAAATGCAATCATAGATAAGAAACCAAACTTTATCCCATCCACAGCAGCACACTACACAAATGCTCATTAAATAGATAAATAAATAACTATGTCCTCTAACAAAATAGAATCCAAATAACTCTCTGAACTCCAAAAACGCTTTTCTGGAGTTATTAGAAGGCAATATATGCTGCATGAAGATAATTCACTTCTCTCACTGTCTGCCCAAACTCTTGCTTTTTGAGAAAATCCTTCAAGGAGATGACACAAGGTTGGTTTCAAACAGGAGACTCATAGGTTTTGCTGCGAATAAAATCTACTAATTTTGAACATAACGTGATGAGAGCAGTATGTCTAATTGCATTTACTTTGAACATTATAAACAGGCTGCTAGTACAGTACTGAAGTTTAAATCCAGCAATCTGTCATAAGCTTTAGTGAGAATGGTTATGGGAGTTATATCACTGTTCTTTTTATACATAGTATCCTGAATTGTAGGTAGTATTAAATTAGTTTCTTTATTTGCACCTCTCTCATCCTCATTTTATACTGGATTTATATGTTTTCACCTTACAAAAAGGTGAGTTAAAAGCTTCTGCCCTTATTTGTTAGTTGCAGTCCAAAACAATCCAAAACATTTTGAATTCTTATACTTTCTTTTGAGATAAATACCTTTAAACCATCTTCAACATTACAACAGAAGAACATGGTGAGGAGGTACCTCAGAATACTTCTACTGCACTTTGTGCCCAGCTCCTAGGGGTAGCGCACTAAGTCAGAAGGTGGAGAATGGGGCTGTCCAGCATGTGTAAAGGCATTGGACTCAGGCTATGATTTTGCTATCCTGACCTCCAGTGTAAGTAAATGATTACAGAACACAATTAGAAATGGAAGTATTAGGCTTTTAATGTCTATAAAGCCATGGTTGTGTTCTACTGATTGCAAGAGTCCTATTAAAGTATAACCAGAGATTGAAAACAGTTTTGGCGTTATTGCCCCTGGTCAAATAGTGCAATAATGCTGAGAAGAGAAATGCCTAATGTCTTTCAATTATTAGTCTGGAAATAATAGCACTTCTGTTAACTTTATTCATTTTACTAGTTAAGCATGGGCTTTCCCCAACTCAGTACGACAGATTTTTTGCACAGTGTTTAAAATAAAAATCAGCCTGCAACTCCTCATGCAGAGAATTGATTTTTCAAGTTGGAATTCTCACTAATACTCTGTAAGCATATTCCTCGCATCCTCCCAGTTTCCCAGATGTTTCATCTGCAAGTAGAAGTCCACAATTCCCAGCAGCAGCATTTGGACAGCAAGACGATTTAACAGCTTGCCACTAACTTAACCAGGAGCTTTTACTCCTTCTCTTCCCTTTTCTCCTCCTTTTTCTCCTCCCCATTTCTGCTCTCTGTTCCACTCTTATTTTATGAGTCTTGTCCTTGAAGGACTCCCTTAAGAGCTAATCTATTGCAAAAGGGAAGAGGGGAAGGGGAGGGGCCAGAGATGAATAATGTCATGGAGGCTTCTAATACCTGTCAAAGATGATTTCAGGGAGCTGACAGGACAGCATGAATGTGACTTGTTGGGGTGCAAGAAGGTAGGGTTTGTGAAGGGATAAGACGCAAAATCTTCCCTCTTTGTGACAGCGTCATTAGGTTGTTTTGGCTGCTCATGAAAGCACAGCTTTTGATTTCCATGACCTATTTCTGTGGCCTGCAACAATTCCCTTCCTGTGAATGAAGAAATTTCTAAATATTGCTATATCAGGCATGTATTCAGCCAGCCATTGAACTATAGTAAAAGTATGCTTTTTCCAGCTTTTTAAGTGTGATAGAATAAACATACATTGTTTCATAGAAACATATAGCCATCTAGGCATACATTATTTTACTCCAATACAAACATTTTGGCAATCCACAGTTCTGGCTCTTAGGATCAAAACCAGTTGTTGAGGTTATTATATATGGCTTCCCGAACTTCTTCCTGTCTATCTCAGATTCTCTGTGTGATATTAAGTGTACTTCAATACCTTCAACATTTTCATAACATCAGCTGGAATGCATAAGCAGGAAACTGTCATTCCCTCAAATTTCAACACCTTACTCCAATTCTCCAACCTTTCACACACTCACTAACCAGTATAGACTTTGGATCAGGCCCAAAGAATAAGACAAGGTTGGGGTAAACACGAATGAATCTCCAATGATGTAAAATAGAAGTCTCTTACTTGAAAAACATGTTTACTATAGGTTTATACACATGCCGATAACTTCAATAATTATTATTTTCTTTTTTTTCCAATTATTCTCCTTTCATTGCTTTTGTTTTGTTTCAGAGATTATATAAAAGTAAGTCTCTTGGCACCAAGTGTCTTCATTGTGTGTGTATATCCTTTCTTTCTGTTTAAGAACTATATGACAAAGTGACTGTTCACATAAAAGCGTATGTGCCATAAACCTCAAACACTATTACCTATCAATTCATGCTAAACACAAATGTTCAAAAAATAGTTTTAATCATATTGTCAAATTTTTTAGCTGAAACATGCCCTACAGGACATATTTAAAGAATACAAGATGCTGCCAAATACAGTTCCCAGTAATGATTGAAGCAAAGCTCTAGTGTGCACTTTAGGACAATTAACATTATGCAGCAGCAGAAACATCAAAAAAAAGTGGTTTATGTTCCAAGAGGTATTTGAAAGTCATCTACACATGGTTTCTCGACTCTCTCTCTGTATTTCTGAAGAGGTAAATAACTAATTAAACATAATGGTAAACAAGCCCAATAACTGACATTATTATGTATTAGTTAGTAAGGTATCATTAAAAATCTAGATTCCAAGCTTCGGTTCATGGCTAGGTCACAGACTTTGTATGAGATGTTCTTTGCTTTGTTTCAGCTTATTTAACCCTAAAGCAAGAGAATAATAGTTCCCAGCGCATAGTGCTTCAGAGCACAGTTTGGGGAACTAACTAATTGGCAAGTCTGTGGTGTGTTACATTCCTTGAAAGTGCACAATATACTGTTAATGTGATATATTATTATTCTACTGAGGTATTCCATTGACTGATGGCAGGATGCAGAGCTCTTCAAATCAATGTCTCTCCTGAGCAATTAAGTGGCAGCAGTGATCATAAATATCTTTTTTTTTATCTCCACTTGGTAAAATAATTATGCATTTTCCTTTCACAAGTAGATCCAATCAGTATGATTGAGATCTTTATTATTTTTAGAGTGGCTCCAGTAGTCCTTGGCTTAGCTGACACACAACAGTCAAAGACATTGTATAAGAGTGTAAGTTAGCACTGTAGCGTTCAGCACACAGGACAGCTGAATAGTAAAAAAGTAAAAAAAGTTAGTAAAGTAAAGTAAAAAAATCCAGGTACCAGAGTAAGTCAAAATTTTGTGGTACTCCTTATTTCTCTTTGCTTGGAACAGTGGTTGTTTACCTGTGCAGCTTTTTATACAGCAAATTCTATCTATTCGCAGTTTTGTAAAAGAGGGCTGTTGACACAGGCCTTTCTCAAAGCCACATACTGATCTTTTGGCCAATGAATGCTGCAACACTCCAAATAAACAAGAACACTCCAAATAAGTATCTTTGAAAAACAGTATATTTGTAATCTATCTAAACTGCACAGTGAAGAAGAGTGTTGTAATACCCCAGAAGTTACCAGGTGCTTTGACTCTAGGACAGAATTAGCTCTAGACAGATTTATTTGTGGAACAGAGACTGTGAGGCTAAAACCCTACAAATATCTCCCACAGAATGATTTTGATACTTAAGCTGTCTTTGATGAGGGTGTTTAGGTGGCTTGATGAGGTAGCCATATGTAGTGTTGACAGGCTTCTGGATAAAACCAATATTTGAGGTCATATATTTCGGATTTATATCAGGTGTATGATATAATAACATCTATACATATTACAGTATTTACAGATTTACACAGTGTGCTAAGAAGCTGACTGAATTTTCACACAGTGTCCCTTATTGAAATTTTAGGCATGTAGACAGTCTGCTATTTTAAAAAATGTGCTTAATACTGTGGTACAACATCTATTAATACAATCCTAATATTGTCATTCAATGGCTTCTTGCTTATAATTTTCAACATTATGATGTTATGCTAAATGTAGCCCTTCATAATCTAATGAGGTAGATAGCCTCATTTTTCAACACAGGTGCCCTTTTATTAATTCATCCCTTATTTCACTTACAGAGGAGAAATGAAAAAGAGATCAGAATCTCTATCATTCATTTCCTATGTAATCACAGCTTTGCACAGGCCAGTTCGAAGCCACATTGGCGAGAGCCAAAAGTTTTGAGATAAAGATGGGACTCCTACAAAATCCAAATAACTCCATACATGCTAGAGCCTGAGAACATCACAGATGCTGTGTGACTCCATATTCTCTTGTACTACATCCTGAGGGGACTCAGTCATCATCTCTACAGTTACTGCTCCACCTTCGCGATTGTAGGTTATTCTTTCTGTCTTTCCAGTGTCATGTTGTTTGAAAATGTTCAAGACTACCAGAGAGTAATAACATTTTTCTAAGGGAGCAAGCAATGGAGTCAGGATTGCTACCCACACACATTCTCTCTTCTTTGCCCAACAGGATACAGAGTACTTTCTGCACACCAGCTAGAGCAGGAAGGACAAAAGGGTTCCCTACCTTGCCCAGAAAATCCTAGAAGAAAAGGCACAGTAAAACTGATGTGCAGATGTGCAGAAGTGCAGGTGCTGGAAGGGGTCAGTTACCTGAGCACTTCTCAGGTACAGGTGACTGTCCTACCAATGGGTACACAATTAATCTAAGCATTCCAAGGAGAGCTATGGAAAGGATGTGTGCCTCACGAGTGCAGAGGCTCAGAAAAGGATGTTTGGTCCTTTCAAAAGGCAAGAATTGTGGAGGCTTTTATGCATTCATAATCATTGTACCACTAGGAGAAAGAGATAGAAAAAAATTAAAACTTAGGTTTTCCAATTAAACTTAAAATTTATCTCATTCAGGACATAAGCCAAAGTCATACATACTCTTTACTTCTTCTGTATTACGTTGCAGTTACTTTACTTACAGGTTTTTAGTGAAATAGGAGTTAATGTGCACAGAATGTATCAGCAGAGTGTCAGATGAGGTCCATAGACCAACTTAAGATCCTTTTTCTGAAAGAAAACACTTCCTTCTCAACAAGGCTTTTATAGTTACTTTAGGAGGGAGATGGGGGAACAGAAAGTATTTGAAAATTAATTTTTTTTAAAAAGACATATTTATACACAAGAAAAAAGTTTTGGCATGGAGTTTTATCTGAAAATCTATGAAATTGGCAGGGATTTTTTCTTACTTATTTCCCTAGTCATTGGCTCAGGCCCTGGATAAACAAATAACAGAATTTGAAAAAATAGAGAGAAATCAATCTTAATGACAAAACACAGACTTACAGTTCTAACAATATGATGTGGCTACAGTTTCTTACAGTCATATGTTTATCTGTAACACTGGTGTGAAACATAATTAAAAGAATGCTTTGATCTGTAAAGAAAAACATAAAAATTAGCTTACCACTTATTCAACTACTTACTAAAAATATCAGAGTTTTTAGACAATTCATCACTAGAAAATTGGCTGTCAGTGAATGCAATAATCTCTTTCAACAAGAACAATGTACTTATTAAAAAGTGTAAATTGCTTCTACATCATGCAATTTTATCCATGTTGGTTTGAAAATACTAATCTTTCATGAGCACTTCTCTAACAATTACAAAATTACCTTTACATAATATATTCAAGACTACAAAGACTTTTAAAAGAAACATTTTAAAATTTGTTTTTAATTGAAAATATACATTGAACTTATAAAAGACAGTATTTCCTCCAAGATATAAAACCCACAACATGCATTAATCCTTCCTGTCTGTGGTCCCTGCCTTCTGAGTTGTAAGATCTTTATTTAATTACTCAAAATCTATATTAAAACAATTAAAATGACCTGTAGAAAATGGTAATCTCTTCCAGTGTAAATTGAATCCCAGGAAGAAAAAAAGAGATTCCTCTTCAAAAGGCAGAAAGATGCATAACAATATAAATTCCCCCTTCACATTTTCCCCTAGCCACATGGGGTAGGAGAGGCAGAAGCCAGCACAGGTGAAGCCAGCACTCAGGAGTGAGAGACGGTCTCCCGTGGTAGCTGAAACTAGCAGGAGCAGCAGGGATGATCCAGACTCATTTGGGATCCTATGCTCTCTCCACAGCTGCCACCCACAAATGAAAGCAGTAGCTTGCTGTTGGCAACTGAATCTGCAAATTAGTTTTCTTCCACTGCTTTCTTACCACGTACCACTTCCTCCTTCACCTCCTCAATTAGTCTCTCCCTTCCTTAGGATGGCCTTTTTGTTGCTCCCTATTGCACGCATAATTAGTTGGGATTCACAAAGCATTCATAAGATACTTCACTCTCACCCAAGAGATAAAACCACTTCTGAACTAGAGGTACAGTCTTGTCATGCATCTCTTTGTAAAGAAAAAAATACTTTTTAATTTCAGCTGTACTTAAGACTGATTGTGTTTATAGTCCTTGAACCCATTTGGGACTTTAAGGCACAGATCTGGGATGATGCTAAACTGCTTACTCCAGGGTATCTCCTTTCTTTGGGGAAGTCTAATCTTTCCAATTGTGGCACATCTAGGAGAACTGTACTAGTTATAGCTCTGCATAGTACCAGTTCCTAAGGTAGAGCTGCACTTCCCTGAGCAGATTACTACGTGTCATTGCAATTTCTGCTCTTGTCAGTGAAACTCCTTGTACCCACACATATAAGCTAAGGTTTGGTCACTAGTCATCACATTACCTTGTCTTCCATGTTTTGGCTTCTTTTTTATCATTATGAATTTGAACTTTTAGTATTATGTGTATGTGCTTAATAGCCAACACAATACTTGACGTTTCTAAACCCTACCAGAATAAAAATTAGAGTGAAAGGTGCCTTCTGCAACCCTGTACAGAAACATTTAAATTCTTTTAGATTCATGACCATTCAAAGTCAGATGTGTGGTTCCCTTAGGCACATCTGGAAATCCTTTTTTTAAAGGGTTTGTGGATCAAAGACCTTGCCTGTCAGACAGCTAAATGTACATCCCGAGCAGGCTATTGATAAGAAACTGGTAATTAAACAGTACAGGTGAAACAAAATGATTATGTAAAACATTTAGTGTTTCTTCAGACTTCAAACTAATGTGTATAATTTGCATTAAACCCCACACTTGTACTAGTTTTAGATTTAAGTTCCAAGCTCATTTCACCTTAAAAGATTTGCTGGCAATATTCCTGCTTTGGTTTTAAGTTAATGTGCTTGTGCCAAAGGAATAAAAAGAAAAGAAAAAAAAAAAACACAACAAAAAACAGGAGGCAATTTGACAGGGCTTTACAAACCAGTTTCACATAGGAACTTAGCAAAGGATTGGATCATGGTGCTGCTTCCTTAGAATTGCTAAGTAACTTCCTCTTTTGGGGAGTATTTTTGTGTGATGGCTGAGATAATGCAATAATTTTAATGGAAAAATGCTCAAACCTCTTAGTCCTTGTGTTGGCTGCTTCCCAGCAAACTTCATTCAGACACTGTTGTAGTAATTTCTTGATGATGTCTGAAGCTCTTTGTGACTTAAATCTTAAATTCTGGAACTCCTTCTTTTGTTTAAATTATTGGCATACAAACCTGGTGAATAGTATAGTAACACTAAATGAAAGAAGCAGATATAATCCGTTTCAGGAGGAAAGGACTGAAGTGTGCTAAAATCTTTAATTTGAGAAGCGAAAGTAAAGAAAAATGTTGCTACTCTTTCTCAGGGTCCTGCCCAAAGCTATGGAAATGCTGAAGTCATAATTGGGTTTTGTTCCAAAACCTATGAATGGTCAGTGTCACAACTCCACGACAAAGTGCAGAATTGAGGCCTTTGCCTGTAGTACTATTTTTCTACAAGACTGAACTTGAACCAGGCCCTGCTACTGCAAACACCATGACAGGAAGGGGTGTTCCAGAAGAATTTTTCCACATCAGCTCCTTGAGCTGCATGAAAGTTACTGCACAGAGCTTGTGTTGCCATTTTGCTTCTTTGCACACCCAAATGGCCTAAAAGAAAGTGAGAAGAGGAAATGGGCAAATGATTTAGATGCATGGAGGTGAAGTCTTGCAGACAGTTGCCTGCTTTTTCCCCTCTAGCACTGTCAGAGGATTTACAGCGGTAGTATCTGGAGGGAGTCTGAAGTCTCCATCTGTTTTTGTCATTCCTTTCTGACGTCTGTTCTGTGATCCCACGGCTACCCCTGTGCGTCAGCTAAGGGATATCAGCTGCCTCAGTGAAAACTATGTAAATTCTGGTCAACCAGAAAGAGAAATCCAAACTGGAACAGACATAAAGTACAGTTATTAAGATGATCAAGGGACCAAAAATCCCTCTGAGGGAAGACAAAATAATGGGTTTGTTTAGCTTAGCCAAATATGGAAAGACGTAAAGTATGTTATGCACATTAGAGTGTAATCACCATGTAAATTAAACAACAGTGTGGAAAGCTGGGAACAGAATGACCATATGCAATTTAAAGGAAAGGTTCTAAACCTCAGAGGAAAGAGGTTTGCTTCTGAAACAATCTGACAGTAGTAGAGAAACCCCTGGGGGATTTTAAGGTTGAGTTTATGATTAGGTCATCAAAATGCCTCTGATACTAGAAGACTGCTTTTGCCAATCCTAATCTAATCCTCTGTCCCATGTTCCATTCATCCAAAGGAAAAGGTGTTTCACAGAGACTGGAGGAGGCCATGATGCAAACAGCTGCTTGCTCTGTAGTAAGAAAGTCTACCTGGCACCGTCACTGCTGTGGAGAAGAAAAGTATTGGTGGCACTGAGAGACTGCTCAGCCACCAGGACAGGTGAGGTGAGCGCATAGACTCAGGTAATCAGTAATAATAGACACAGCAAAAGCACCTCTCCCCCTTCCTCAGACAGTAAATCTGCCTGGCAGATTATAGGTTTCATGGCATTTTTGAGAAGCAAAAAGCAATTCCAGTTACTTAACGTTTCATCAAATGAAGAGAAACTTTTTTTTTAGAGATATACTTTCAAAGTGCTGGCTGTATATAATTGTCCATACATCAGAGGTACCGACTTGTTAGCACAGCCAATGGCAGACTAATCATTTTCTGGTAGTAAGGAAAAGCAAAAGCCCTTCGAACAGACCTTTCATGAGAAGACTTAATACATAATCAATAAAGATAGAGGAAAGTATACCAAATCAGACAATAACTTTTAAGTGTAAGCATGTGCAAACTGGAAGTCTTCTGCTCTACTCTGAAAATCTCCTGGCAAATGTACATTTCTACTGGCTAGGGGGGATGAGTTTTAAGGGATAATCAGGCTTATATGAGATCCAGATTCCCTGCAAAGTAGGTGATAGAGATTTCTGATTATGGCAAAGCGAAAGGGTACAAGGGGAAAGCTGCTTTTGTAGAAATCATGTGTCTTACTATCTCTTCATAATCTTTCATTATTAGTCACTCTCAGCATTAGGTAATTAGACAAGCTGGAACCAGTCTCACCGTTCAATTACATGAATTGTTAACATTTACATGAATTGTTAAACAATTCAATTACATGAATTGTTAAATAAAAGCTTATATACTTAACACATTTTTAAAATTACAGACAATTTTTAAAAATGCATTTCCTGAAGCATTCTGGGCATAGAAAACTATGCTCCTTTTTCTGTTGTATTCTGAATACAGATGTTACAGATTTTCAGTCTCAGGTGAAGGCAATTCCAGCTTCTAAATCAACATTTACCTAGATTTCCCAGTCTTTACTCATCATCCCCTTGTTGTTCTCTGTTTTATACTGATAATTCTGTTTTGAAACTTATCTTTGTCGGCATTTAATGTGCCTGCACCACAGGGAATACTTATCGTATTTATCATAGAACTGGAATCGAGGATTATAAGGGTAAATGCCTGTAAGGGACATGCTAGGACTTAAATGTTGACTGTCCTGTTATTTCATGCCAAGCTTAGGAGCATTGTGTGCTGCCTGGCTTAGGTGCCTTAATGATCACTGTTCTAACAATGTGAAACAGACTCCTAAATAGGCATAAAATGTTCCCACTTGGAGGCCTCTCTTTACAATCATTCAAATCAGTGCCAAAGTCTAATAGATTCAGTGGAACACAAACACATTCTTGATCTTTTTTGTGAAGATTGAAACTGAAAATAAAAAAATATCCAGTAGATGCAAACATGCATAAATTATAACAAAAGAAAATATTTGCAGTTTTCAGAAAGATAACAGAAGTCCAGAAGCCTGGACTAAATCTTGTATTAAGGGCTAGGAAGGCCTGCATAGCTTTACACATTGCCCTAAAGCTGGGACACGAGCTATCTTTAGACTAAGTCTGATGACTCTGACTGGTTCATGTGGAATAATTTTCAATTAAGATTTTTCATCCTTGTCCTAATGGGGCCACTTACCCTACTACGTGCTTTTACTTAAATATGAAAACAAAGATTTGCTTTGAAAAATAATGTAACCTTTTGCAAAATTATTTTTTTCTGAATAAAAAAGCAGACTAACTCAATGTTTCTAAAAACATATTCAGACATGATATAATCAAAGCAAGCTATTCAGAGTAAGAGTGGGAACTGGGATTGAAGGATGGCCCATGACATACTGCACAAAAAATGAAACAAAACTTTTTCAAGTTTCAGTTTTCCTCACAATGCAACATAATTAAGTCCTGCAAGACTTTCCAGGCTGTAGTCTACTGGGTGCTGCCATCTGCCACTTGCTGAAGTATTTCAATAGAAGTACTTCAGGAAAGCTTTTTCAGTAAGTATTTCATTAAATTGTAACATGAGGGTACCTGGATATATTCCCATCAGCAAAACGTTTTCTAATTTATTAAAAAATCTAATGGATTGCACACATAACAAATTCAGTGATGCCTTTAATTTTGGACTTCACTGTTATGGACTGTTGAGTTTCCATTGTCCTGCTCTGAAAATAATGTAAATTCTACTTTTTGTCTGAGAAAGGCAGCAGTAGCTGAAATCTGACATTCGTAAATCAGACCACCAGAAAAACATTGGGAACATTGCTGATTTTCTTTGTTGAACAACAAAAAACAGACCAAAATGAAATTATAAAAATGCATTACCAACCATACTGTTTTAACAAAAATAGATTTCTTGCCTCTGTCTCAGATTTAAAAAAAAATGCTACAGTGAAACTTTGTTCTTCTAAGAGTGAAAAAAAAATCTGTTGACAGGAAAGACACGTAAAGGAACACATGAAAACAAAACATTTTGCTGCTGAAAAATGACAGTAATTTCTCCTACATGTGCAATAGGTTCTGCATGTTTGATTTGTTGTCCTGCACTGGTAGTGCATGCATTTGTACCTGTTCAAGGAGGATGTTAGACCGTAACCTTGCACAGGAGAGAATTTCCATAGAGAGAGTAGATACTTGGCAATATCAGGAAAATGACATCCTAGCCTTTCTGACATTGTATACAGCATTTCTTTCTCCCTTTGGGTCCCAAATTGTGCCAGTCCTTTGGGCACTGTCCCTTGCTCCAGCAATCATCAACTCCTTCCTATTTCTGCTAACACCACCACTTCTGCTGGCAGATCATCACAGTTAGCAGAAAGCCAGCAGATTTCCAGACATCTAGGAAACACAGGCAAACGGCCAGGACACACATTCCTGCCAGCGCTGGCAGCTGTACATACTCCTTCTCTGGTTCCCCAGTCTCCCAAGGGCTGGAGTCCTAAGGATTTTACTGCTATGAGAAAACTGTAGCGTATGAAGGCACGGACCCCGGTCGGCGGTGCATCCAGAATCGTTTATTACAACAAACACGCAGCTTATATAGTACTAAGTATCTTCTTTCCCAGCCGACACGCCCTTGCAACCCCCAGCTGCCAGACGGGCGAATTCCCCTCAATCAGTAGGGTCGTTAGGCGCTGTTTATGGGTCATCAGCTGCCAGTGTTCCTGCTTCTTCTGTTCCTTCCTCTGGTCTTGCTTCTTCCACAATCCTGTTCACCCACAGAAAACCATTCCTTCATTTTAGGCATGAGACCACATTTTCTCTTACTTTTACGGACTTTTTTACTTTTTCTATATTCCCCTCTCTCTTCCTGCTGGCACCTCCCCAGGTGCATTGGGAATTAATAATGTGAAATGGAGGTGTTCCCACCTTCAGTTTTCATTCTCCTTGCAGTCTGAGCATAACTGATCAGGGAGCAGAAATGCTGATGCAGCCTATGCTCACTTGCAAAGGGAGAAAGCAGCCAGGTGTTTCAGTCCATATTCGCTGCTAAGAGGCACTGGAGTGAGTCAGCAACCAAAATTTGAGGAAACAGCTAGCCATCAGGGGAAAAACAAATTAACAAACAGGTGTCTTGTGTACCCATGCCCACCCAGA
>KZ505882.1:317711-338917 GCA_002844005.1 Limosa lapponica baueri | reverse complement strand
TTTTTTTTTTTTTCTTACCTTTATTCTCTTTGTTAACCTGTAGCTATATCTTTTCAGGCTGTTCCAGTATTCTTTTCTATTGCTTCTTTTTATGTCCTGACAATCTTAGGTGTCCAAAGAGATGTCAGACTGTAATGCTCAGAAAGCCCCTAAGCTTTAGCCACCCTATGCTGGAGTGGAGCATACAGGGTCCATATATGAGTTGTGTATCGCAGAACAGGGTTAAAAAAGGCCTGTATCCTGGATAGTGAGGGGCCTAAATTCACACATCACAATGCTGAGAACATTGACATGGCTCAAATCGTACCCATGTCTAAAGCTTAGGTAGTGAAAGTAATTTCCCTTTTCCTCAACACTTTCCATCCCAAAGCCTCTAGAAAAGAAGGCTCTGCTCCACATGACCCCGTTTTTTCAAAATATGAGGACATCGTTCTTCTGACTTTCAGAAGGACAGAAAGTCAGTGCTTGATGCACTATTTCAAGTACTTGGTCTGAGCTTAGAGCAGTCCTTCAGGAAAATCTCATTTTTGCTTTCTTTTAGGAATGAAGGTACTTCAGTCTTCATCATTTCCATGTAAATACTTGCAAGTATATTTGGGGTTTTCTCAGTCACCACTGCTGAAGGTGGATACTCCTGCTGGTGCAAGTAGGGGAAACGTGAGGGAGAGAAGAATAGAAAATACATGGATGTATATATGTATCTAGGGGAGAAAGGATATTGTTTCAGGTGCAGAACAGCTTTTATGCAGCCCTGCTGCAAAGGCAAAATATCTATTGGAGCAAGACTATTTCCTGGTGGTTAGGACACTTAATTTGGGGTAGATAAACCCATAGTCTAGTCTTGATTCAATGATTCAGTGGTGATGTCTGCATTTCATGTGACTTAGATAAAATGAAAAATTAAACGTCATGGACATTAGAGGCAGAGGAGACTATACGTTACAAAATTCTTATGTGTTGTGGGATAAAGGTGACATTTCTCTACTTGGGTGGTTTTGAGTCAAAATACATATCTTCAGGTAAACAGCAAAAATGGTTTTCTATGGAATTTAGATTCTTCAGGGAATATATGCGAGCTGTGCAGAATTTTTGAAAATCACCTTTTCAAATTAGATACCTAATGCAGAAGATAGGTAGAGCCTAACTTTGTCTTCGTGCATGGATCACACCTTTCTCATCCTTTCTTTTTGGCACAGCGTTTTTTTCCTTTCTCCCATAGCTTTTTTTCTACAGGAGCTGGTTTAGAAGGAGAAACCAGATAATAGTTCCACTCCCACCAGAAACAGGTGAGAATGGCTGCTGTGAGAACCACTGACTAGGGCTGTTCCATCCTTATTTTTGATACTTATGAAAGATCTTTTTTATCCATAGATATTCTGGTTTCGTGTCAAGAAACCATGAAACAAGGATTATTCAGCATGACAAGAGCTTTCCCCCACTGTATGACAGGAATCTCTGTTCTAAACCTAGATCTCTTATAATGTGTATGAGAAACCATAATTTTCTCACGAAGCCAATCTTCCATTAAAAAAATATCCTAAACCATTCTGTAGTAATAAATTGTATTGCGGAAAAAAAAAGGCTATCTGAAATGAAGCTGGACAAAAATACATCTATTAATATATAGTGTGTGCAGGTAGGTGCAAGAAATAAATGTTATATTGCTTCATTTGTGATAAGCAAACAAAACTAAGGTTAAATCAAAATGTCAAGTCTTAAAATTAACCCTCCTAAAGGATGCTTGTATGCATCCTTTATACTGTCAACATCTAAGTGGGATTTCACCTCCTCTGTGTAAGAAGAAAAAGTGAGGAACAAAACCAGCAAACCACCAATTTAACGATTGCTTTTATGTAAATATACTAGCATGTGCACTCATGCACAAGAACATACACACACTGAGTAATAACAGCATCTATGCCTGTCGCATAAACAAAGATGGTGTCATTATTATCCATCTGCATTTAAAATGCATTTTCCATTAATACATAGAAGCTCCCCCAGGACTGACAGTTACAGTATAGCCCTTCCAACAACACCTTAATTGTGTCTAAAGGTTTATTAGAAGCCAGGCCTTGCAGGAAATTTTTGTTCACAATTTCTGATTTCTGAAAATTCTTCCTATACTTAAGGCTCTCTTGTGAAATTAATAGGTAAAGATGTGTTTGGTTAAAGTAGTATTATTTACAGTCTTGTGTATGTTTTATTTCTGAGTGTCACCTTCTATAGATCTGATAGGGTTCTTCTTTTTAATCGTTGGTGGTGTTAGAGAGTTTAATGAGGATTCAAGACAAGATTGCCTCAGTCCCAATGAATATGACAGTAGCAATCTGTGACATCCTATTGCTACTTGATATTCATCACTTTGTCTTTCTATATTTCAAATGAACAGTTGTAGCTGGCAAAAAAAAAAATATTGTAGATCAAAGTCAGGAGAGTTATTGTAAACGTAAATGTTATACCATATTAAGTCAATTTCCATGGCAAAAAGGAATACAGGAACTACCACAAAGTCAGGAGTCAGGCTCTAAGTATTGCAAAATGTTATCTCTGAATATTAATTGATTTTTAAAATTAATCCACATAGTTTCAAATCTTTTTCAAGTATTTTTCCCATTAATATTCTAGCAATGAATTTTGTTGCAGGTTAGAAATTCTTTGTTTCCTGTTCAGGGTCTGAATAAAAAAATTGTACTGGGTGAAATATTCATGGGAAGACTCTCAAGATTCTAATATAAAAATCAGAGTTTGTAATTCTTAGCACTCATAGAGGAAATCTAGATCTCAATCGTTTATTGTTATGCCGCTCACTCTTTACCATTCAATCTATATAAATGTAGTGAACAAACAGTGCTGAATTGCAAAAGCATAATATCCCTGAAAGTCACTATTCATGCATCCACCTGCAGATTATTTTTTTTCCAGCTGAGGAACTGCATCACATAGGCTCTGAGTGAACCCCCATGACAGTACCCAAAAGCTGCATGTTCCCAGCTGGAACTGAATATCTGAATCCAATAGGAGCTAGATAATAAGGTAACACCTAATTCAGAAAGCAGTAAAGAGTCCCCCTTGGGAGGAACATGGTGCTCAGACCTTCAACACCTCATAGAAGCTGCAGTCTGAGGAAAGGAATTGCCACATGTAGGATCTGAGCTGTCAGCCACAGCCACAGTGAGCCTCCCATCCCCAGGGGTCATCTGGATTGGCTGTGCAAACTGCACCAGTGGGGCTGAGCTGTGATTTGGGTGAGGTCTCTGTTTGCAGGGCAGGCATTACTGCCCACCTGCTGTGTTCGTCCTGCCAAGCAAATCAACTTTAGATTATATGTCAGTGACTTCTGTGATTCTGCTTGAGCAGCCACCATACCAATCTGTCCATGAGATCCAGAAAAGTATTTCACGGCTGAAGAGCAGGTAAAACACAGATGAGATCTGCAATTTCTGGAGTCAGTGACTCAATTCACAAGACTTAGGAGAGTTTTTTGCCCTTGATTCAACAGAGACCTGGAGCCAAGACACTGGAAGAATAATCCCAGTCTATTGCTCATAGGAGACTGAAACCAAGGAGCCATGGGCAGCCTAATCCAATACTACAATGGATTACATGTTGCTTAAATGGCAGTGTCTCCCTTAATTATTATAGAAAATACGTAGCCTCAAATTTGTCATTTAGCACAAGGATTCAGGAAATCCAATCTTAAAACCTTGCTCAACTACATGCTTTGCAAAGCTTTTGGCATTTTGGTTGAGCTAAATGCACAAAAGAACAGGTTAGATGTCCAAACCCTGCCTGTCTTCCCCCATAGGCCCATCAGTTCAGGGCCTATGGGGTTATCAGTTTGATGACCTTAACAACCCGGTTTAACTGGTGTGGACTTTGTCAGACTACACCTAGGTATTTACACAGTAGTTGTCCACATCTGAACTAGTCATTCTCAGGCCCCTTTACAATCCTGAAGAGAAACCTAATGAGGTAGACATCTTCTTTTGGTCCAGTGAAAAATGTTTTGGAAGTGTCTGCTTCCCTCCAGTGACTACCATAGGATGTCTGACTAACTAGGGTCAATAAACCCTGGTAAGCAGCGAAGTTGCAAGCAGTAAAATCTCTTAATGTTTTTGCCGGTCACTTAAAGTGGCTTTTTTTTCAACATGCATCTGTTGAAAGCACTATTCTTTAGTTCCAAGCTAACTGCAAAGGCAGGCAACAAAGATGCTGAACATAGGGCTGAAGATGACAAATCAGCTCTGTATCCTAAAAGCAGGTGTTAAAATATTGCTGCTAAAATGCTTAGATCTGCCTCTTTGTTTCTATACTCTTCAGTTCTTGATCTGTAAAATAGTGACAATGCACTTCTCTCCCTTTTAGGAAACTTGTGAGTATAAACATTATAGAGACCAAAATGCAACAGGAGGATAAGACCTACATCTGTGTGTGAGTCTAATCTTAATGGAGAGAATAACAGGATACACTCTCCTTTTTCCCCCTTACATTTCTAGCACTCTTTCCACAAGAGCATCGTAGATCTACAGGTTTTTGAGATGTCACTCAAAAACCCCTACCTACTCTCAATTGCCTTGTCAAGTTCTAGGGGTGATTTCATTGTCTGACATTTATATTTCCTTGTCAGAAGACTTCTGGAATATATCCTCTCCTCTGGAGCTGCCAGCACAGCAGGCTTCAAAGGAAAATGTGAGTGCCTCTGACCCTCTCTAGAATAAGATCAAACACAGCTTGTCTGAGAAAAAAGCAGAGAGAAAACTTCAAGAGAGAAAGAAGCAAGGCAAAATAAATTCATAAAAATTAATTGCATATTTTAAAAGACTGCACAAATCATTCAGAAGTTTCTGCAGTCACACGCAGCTCTGATTCATCTGAAACATTTTGGCAAGTTCTCTTAAATTTATGATTTTTAATTTTGCACCAATTTTCTCCAGGATTCTCATAAATTTATGGCCTTACAGATTTAAGAAATGAAAAGGGCTTTCTGTGCTTTTGAGACCTTTCCCTCCACTGTGTCTCAAAAAGAATTGGGAGTACCAGTATTTTTCAACTTTTTCTCAGAGGTTTCCTTGACTTGACAGGGATAATGGATTGGCCTCACAGGTCAACTTCATTCTCACCCACAGTTTAGGAACCCTGAAGACTGAAGATAATAAGAAAAAGAAAAACAGCAGTCTTTAATCCTGTGGTATCACGCAGAAATCACAGTTTTGTGTTCAGACATAACTAGGTCATTTTCTTCCAAAAGAAAGATAGGTTTGGCACACCGTACTTTCGAAAATAAGTCCACTGCTTTATTCAGTAGTAACTGCCCTTTTTGTTTTATTATTGGCAGTCATATTGTCAGATGATTTCAAAAGTGACCAAGCACTGATGTGTTAGGAGAAAACACAGGATGGCCTCTTCATTTGGTCCAAATGCAAAAGGTCAGCTTTGAAATGGCTTTACTTTTACAACTTCTTCAATAAAGGAAATTGAAACCAGCTTGTAATGTATCCATTACATTTACCAGCAGTTCCTGTCCTAAATTACTTCCTTTCAATCTCAGTGAAGTCAGTTAAATTCTAACTCACAACATTAAGTCAGTTATAATACTAACCCAAGACTTTTGCTCTCGATAGTGCAATTGATTCTGCAAAGCACTGGAAAGCTCTCCAAAACCTCCTAAGATCTTTTCTGGCAGCTGTACCTACTGCAGCAAACGACCCTTGACCCTTTTATACATACATTGCATGTGTGTGTGTTGTAAATTCCCCTTTTCTTGATAGGGAAATGAGTTGGGGCAAAATACAGATTGCAGTAATATTTATTGCAATATATTTTATTAGGCTGTTATTATTAAGGGGATCAACCTAGTATTATTAAAAGCCAATGATATTCACATGGTACATTTGGTTATTCCCTCCCAGTGTTCTCACACCCACAGGTACACAGTGTCATACAGGCTCTGCCACACACAGTCACTCACAGTCACCCGGGTGGAGGCCAGCCCAGCAGTTCACTCACTGGGGAGAGCTGCACTGGTGTGACAGTGGCTTCTAGGCAGGTGTGCAGAGTCTCTCACAGGGTTTCCTCAGCAGCACACACAGTCCTGGTGCCTCTGATGGTCCACAGCTGCTTCTGCCACCTCAGATGTGGTCTGAATTGTACAGCCCTTCCTTGGTGTTAGTGTGTGCTGGTGGCCTCACGCGTGCTCAGCAGACGCTGGGTCTTCTTTCATTTCTTGAGAATGCAACAGGACTACAAGTCTCCAGAGCTTGTCAGCATTTGGACTTTCACACGTTTCCTCTCAGCCCCCACTTTTCCTCTCTTCAGCGTATTCTGTTCTCGGCCAAGGGTGTAGGTACCTCACTTGTGCAGAAGAGACCTTTATAACACATGAATGTGTGTTTGAGTCCTGATTTCAATCTACTCTCCTCCCTCTTGCAGAAAAATCCCATAAAAGAAGCTGTGTCTCTGGTAGACCCTGTTAATATATCGAAACAGATAGCACACCTAACATGGATTAAGTATACTTTTAGGGCTGGGGGTGGCAGAGCAGGACTGCTAGACTTACCCTTATTCACATCTGAAAGAAGTGTCATTAAATATGTTGGTGGCAAGTATTGTATTGCAAAAGACACAAAAATGTCTCATGTTACATACAGAGCCAAATCACTGTTTGTGATTAAGAAAAACTGAGCTCAAGCCCCAGCTGGTGTTTGACACAGTTGCCAAAGTGGAGTATCTGGGCCATTGAAAAATAAATATTGCTGATAGGTCCTCATACAGTAATCTGTAATTATTGCCCTGAAAATTGTGGAGTTGATAATGTAAAATGAGCACAAATGCTTGGCTGAAACCAAAGCACAGTGGATTTTTATTTTTTGGGGGGGAGGGGTGGGTGATGAAAAAGGGGGCCACAGTTCTTCTCTTTAATCTGACTGCACCTAGGCGCTTGGTAAAGTCACAGCCATGCTGGGTCCTCAGCCTTTTCCTTCTTTCTCCCCTTCCCATCCATGTAACTTGTAGAGTTTCATATCCAGAGAAGTAGATAGGAGAATGAGCAATGAAATAAGTAATGTAATTTGGTGCTTATTGTCACAGAAGAGACAGCATGGTGTTGGCTTCTTCCATGTCGACAGCAAACAAAATTCAATTACTGTTTGGATATGATCAATTATTGCCAAACTACCTGCCAAGTCTATTTGCTCTGTTGGCATGAAAAGAGCAACTCCTCCAGAAAGGATGTCAAGTATTCCCGTGGTAAAAAGAGAAGGCAGGGAGAGGAGAAACAGGACATTAAGGAGAGGTACTGACTGACAATAAGACCATTTTGGGCCATAGTTTTGCTGTGTAAAGCCCCTAAAGTGTGACAAGGAAAGTAGTGTCAGAACAGATCCCAGATGGAGCTGAAAAGGCTATCAGCTGTGCTTCACAAGCACGCCATAGTGCCTGGAGAAAAAATGCCTTGCAGCTGGTCAGTGGAAAAATCACTGCAATGCTCAGTGTAAAAATGTCACCGATATTCTATCACTACCACCACAGTTTACACACACAGCAAACTTTCTCTGAGCCTTTTCAATTAAACCAGAGAAGAAAAGCCAACTGCCTGTGGTAAAAGACATTCATGTGTACTGATGCTTTTTAACATGACTAGTTCAGTAGCAGAGGGCTGCGAGCCTACTTTACTTACCTATGCAAATATATTTACTCTTCATTTGTGAATTGACATAAAGTAGCAAATATCCAGTAGACATATGGTTATAAATGGTTATATTTTAGTAATCTTGCAAGTGGTTATTGCCATGTAGCTTCTGAATTCTGGAAGTTTGAGGTAATGATTTTGTTATGGGAATGATGAATCAAGAAAATATTGAGACTCTAGACAAAGTTGGGAAAATACAGGTGTTTGTCACTTTCTTACTTTGAGAACGGGGAAGGGATTGGATTGTAAATTATTTAAAGGTAAGAAAACCTGGAATACATAGGCAGAACTATGCTTAGGCATATGATTATATGCAAGCGCATCATACTCGAAGGTCTCAATTTTGAGAATTTTTTTTGAAAGCTACAGCGGTTGATACTCACCTGTGTTTTCTTTGTGCATACTGAGGACGGACACATATGAAAATTGTAGATCTATGAGCATACTACTTTATCTGACTTCAACCTATATGATGTGAATTTTAGAAAGAGACAAGAGTTATAACTTAGAACTCAGAAAAAAACTATTTACTGTAATAAAACTCTGCGGAGAGCAATGCTAGAAAAATGAGCTGAAGGCATCATTAAGCAAGCGGTAAATAAAAAGGCAATTTAGCAAGATCATTTATTTAGCAAGTGGAAGTAGACCTACTGTTACCTCTACTTTCTATTTCCCACCAACCTCAAAGAGGTTTTTCCTGAATACTTAACCAATTACTTCTATTAGGCCATTATTGGGATGATATTGATGCTGCCAGACCTCGCACAGGCACTGACCCAGTGATACTGAGTTGCTGGAACCTTCAAGTCCAGGTTTTCTGCTGCAAGCCAGGGACACCATTCCTATCGTCCTGACTGCAGAAACACGTTTGACACTCCTGGTGTGACCATAACAACAGGTTGATTTATTTTCCTAATTGGGCTGCAATGGTTAAACGCAGGGCGGCTCAGCAAGTACCCTCAAACAGCATCAATTGTGTGATGTGCAAACCTTATTCTCTATTTTCCTGTTTTTTAACCATCCTTTTCACCACCTTTGTACTTCCCTTTTAGCACTCTCAGTCCCAAAGAACTACTCACTGATGATTAGTTTATCCCCCTTGGTCCCAGTTTTGGTATGCCTGTTACCTAGACAATCTCTGCCTCGCGTGTTATCACTAATACCTTTACACTAACCTTTACTGGCATTTTAGGATTTTGATCCCCAAAAGACCACTGGACCCCCATTATCTGCGAAGTTTGGCCATCTCTCCCATAACTCCCCCTTAAAGACCTGAGGATACAGACAACCTCATGGCACTACTGATATTTTTTCCAGCTCTTCACTGTGCTACTGCCACATCCAGTGGTTTCTCATTTTGTGTCCAGGATTTTCTACATCCCATTCAATTACCTCAGCCATGAGGCCCAGTCAGCGGCCTAATCATTTCTTTGCAGCCCTAGTGTCTTCAAGCAGAGAGTTTCCTGTGAACAATATATATATATGAACACAATATATAGTCTATATTGTGTTGTATCTATATACTACATAATGCATTTCTGTCTGCAAAGGACCTCAAACTCCTGTGCGGAGCAATGAACTCAAGCTTTATTTCTGCTTTATGTTTTACTGCTATTAAACTTCTAGGTTGGGCTTTACATCAGTGAAAAAAAAGAACCGGGTAAATCAGAATATAGGGGCTACTGAGAATTTATTCAGTTGTACTGAAGACCATGCTTTTGCCAAGAAAGCTCGGACAAGATGATACAACCTGATATTCTGTAAGTCTATGATTCTATGATATCTTTCTTTGTCCACTGATGTTACTATTACTATGGTACATGAGTTAATTGTGTTCATATAAGGTAATAAAGAAAACAAGCTAATGTTCTAAAAAAGCAATTCCTTTTAAGGAAACATGCTTCAAAGAACCAGACTCCACTGTAGATCTTGTAAGAGTGAAATAATTCCATTTCTATTGCCCTGCCTTGCAAAAGAAAATGACAGTATATAACGAAGTAATGCACTTACAAAATAGCAGAACGTCCATGCTGGACCAAACTGAAAATCTGTTCAGCCCAGTTCTTTAATAGTAGACAAATGATGGCTCCTTTTGCAAAATAAATATGAAAACAGCACAAACAAATGACAATTCCAGTGTACTGTCCTCATTTTCAGCAATTTAAAGCTTAGGGACTTGCTGGGTCCAAGCTTGTATCTTTTTTGCTGTGTATGTTTATATCAAGAGGTGTTGATGGATATTTTTTTTCCCCCATGAACTAGCTCTTTAGGGAGTGGAATCAAATACTATCACCATTCCAGCCTATACATAATATGATAATGTCATGTTTTCAAACTTCTGTGTAAAGTGATCCTGAAATGATGATACTTCGTAAATGAATCAGGAGAAAAATGGTAAGAATCTTCTGCATATAGTAAGTCATTTTAAAAGAAAAAGCCTTAGAGCAATACAACCAGGAAAGGGGATTTTTTTCAATTGCCCTTTTTTTATTTCCAAACTTTTGATTGCTGAATTTTTAGTTGTATAACTGATTACATACAATGTAATCTATAATTTTATGCTACTTACACAATATAACATAACTCTTTTCATTATCTTTAGAAATAAAACATATTGTGACAAGAGGAAAAAAAATTGATTAAATTGAAGTTGGTTTTGAAATTATTACAGTGATAGTAGTAATTTCCCCCCAACAACCCAAAAATGTATTGAGCATAATCACAAAATGAAAAATTCTTATCCCAGAGATTTTAGATTCTAAAATAAATATGGACATATGATTCTATGATTCTATAAATAACATAGAAGAAGAAAACAGATCCTTTGATAGAATGGGAAAAAGGAACAGAAAGTAAGTGAAGTGAACAGGAGATATTGGGCCCATCTTGATGACAGAGATATAATCTCATGATTTATGGGTCAAAAGTCATTAGGTACACCCATCCCCCCACCCTCCACACACATGCAAAGATACAGAGAGAGATAAGATGAAATAATGTTGTTAAGATTACAAAGGCAAACACTCACATATGAAGATATTTAGAATACTATGGTGAGTTTTACTTTACTTGCACATCTTGTTTTTCTGAAATAATAGAAAAAAAATCCCTGAAGATAAATCAGAGCTTAACAGGGAGATAAACGTGTATTTGTAGGATCCTTACCTGTTTATCACAAAATAATAACTGTGCAGTTAGAGAGGCAGGGGCCTGTACTGTAGTGATAGGAAGGATGTCACCGCGATTATGGCAGCTGAATGGTTCTTGCTAAACTTTTAGCAGGTAGATAGTAATTATCAAGGCCTCTTTTTGTGAGGTTTGATTTGAAAATTGGGTCCAAAGTGCTCAGCCCTCACAACTATTACAAAGTCAGTGGTAACCCTGTTTGTGTGAAGGGCTCTGACAAGTCAGGTCCAATTTGGTATCTGAGATGACTTGCTTAGAGAAGAGCTTGATGTTGCCCTGTGAGCGATAGCAAAGCTGGTTAATTGAGGTCCCTGACCTACCCTCTCTCTGACTGAAACCTCCCCCGTAACACATTTTACTACCCACTCAGTTAAGCTGATTCAACGCTGTATGTGGATTCATGCTGTGAGCCAGACCAATGAAATCATCAGTATTAAAAAATAATGATACCTTTTTGGCGAGTATTCAGCATTTTCTGTTTGTTTCTCAGCCTCCTAATTCCCATCAGCTGGTTTGCAGCACAGCTTCACAAGTGGCTGAGGGTGTGACAAATTCAGTCGGGGGCCAGGAACCACTGATTGCATGCGGAAGGGAGGGAAGCTGGTGTAATAACAGTTTAGCCACTAGAGAAACAAGGCAGCATGGTGACATCTCACAGCCTGGCTCTGGTGTCAACACTGAAGCTAATTAGCCCTGCTGGGCTCCGAGCAGTCAAATGTGGATCTGGGTCAGCTGCTTCTCCATTGCACCCACCAGTGCCCCACTTCCAAGGAAACAGTGCAGAGGCACCTGCGCTGACAGCCCGCATGGCTGGGACATGTATTATGGCGTTAGCTTTTGTGGCTTTCGCTGTCTGCAAGAGCAGTTGTGCTGCTGAGCCTGAGCTAGCCTTGGAGTCAGCGCCGGCTGTGGGGAGCTCTGCTTGCCCCAAAGTCTGGCTGGATCCATGCTGGCTCTACACAGGATCAGTTTACACATCTGTACCTCCATGCTACACTTAGTCTTCAACCCAGATAATCCATCTGGGGACAGCTGAGAGCTGACGGTTACTCAGTTCATTTTTTTGAAGCAGTTAGTATGATCGTACAGATGAAAGCCATGAAAAACTCAAGAGGCAATTAATGGTTTTGTCTTCAGAGTGTAATTTGTATGTTTTCCTGTAAATAAGATATCCAAACATGTGGGAGAAAACATAGTGGTGGGGGCTTCCTTTTAATTAGTACTCTGTCCTGTACCCTGAATGAGGCAGGGGTCCTATAGAAAAAAACAAAAACAAAACCAAAAACAACCCCCATATTAATTAAAATAATTTACTTTCCTGTGGCATGGGAACAAAACAAGGCAAGTGAATATTCGCAAGTGACCTTAATTGCAGCAGCCTCTAACTTTTAAGGCATCACCATGGCAACCATGATGAAGTTCTTTATATATGATGCGTCCTGTTTTTTATAAGTTTATATAGACAGCCTCAGATTCTGTCATAATCCTCTCATTATGTGTGTAGCTACCTGGCTAAGAGTGTGTTATCGAGAAGAATTTCAAAGCATGGAAGATTGTGGTCTGTCACCCTAGAAGTAAATTAAAGTTAAGAGTTTCAAAAACAATATGGAAGAGAAAACAGAAACCTTTATTTACAATGTGCACAGAGAGCATGTTAGGGTAGTTTGTGGTGGCTGAGCAGAGAACAAGGGAAACATTTTAAAAAAGTATTTCTAAGCCCATGAGGACAGAAGTATATGGCCTTGAATAAACCATACAATGAGGATGATATAAGTCATAATGACAGATAAAAAAGATATTTGCCCAGTGGGACATGTACTCTGTTAATAAGGAGATGGCAGAAGGGCATTATATGAGGACTTCATGAAAAATTTAAGGTTATAGAGAAAACATGAGAATGTTTTGAGGCAGAGACATCAGGATTTGGCAGTGAGTTACTTTTGAAGGGGACAAAGGCATACACTTCTGAGACAGTGATACCAGCAAAGGAGAACAGGACAGCAGAATTGGAGAGGTTGGGCTGGCAATTTCTAAACTAGTTTACCAGAAATTAGCTACTCTGCCTATAAGTAGCCTTTTAAATTAAAAGACTGATACCGGAAGGTAGAGAGCAGTTGGCATTCCTACAGATTCTGAAGGAATGAATGGGTATCTGCAGTTTCTAAATCTCAGGGCTAGGACAGGAACTCATTAAAAAAATCAGTTGATATAGTCTTCAGTGCAGTAGTCTGAAAGACAGTGAGTTAGAAAAGGAAGCCAGGGTGTGTTTTTTAGACTTGTATCCAAAATATACTAGAGGGAGAGGAATCTGTGTCCTGCGTTGTGATTTCTGTGTTAGTATATCACCCAAACAATAAGAAATAAAAAAAAAAAAAAAAGGGATACGACAAATAAAAAGCATGAGAAAAGGGGGAACGAGGGCTTCCAATATGATGTAACGTAGCAAAGATCTGCTAGGGTACAGCTAAGCACTTTTATGAAACTAGGATATGAAGCTTTGTGCTCTATTTATGTGAGGATAAAAGAACCAAACCTTGTTTTTTCCTTACCTTTAGTGAGTGTGCTAACCTCCAAAATAGTTCAAGTGTTACACTATCATTTCGTTCAATCAATGTTTACTGAGAGAAAAAAATTTCCACCATCCTTGGGTGGAAGGTTGTGCTTGTGGCTTGCTGCTGTGCTCTGCCCTGATCCCAGCTCGGCCCAGTTCATAGTCAAAGGATGATTAGTTCAGCATTAGAAGTCCAGAAAATGGCTAAGTCCAGTGAATCCTGATCAAAGCAATTTTTTTTCCCAGTAGTTCAGAGTAAAACCCATACATCGTCCTTAGCCTCCTCCTTTGTAGCTTACACAGTTCCTTATTTTGACTACTGGCTTTTGCAAGTGCTGCTTCTGGGTACCACAGTTTACCTGTGACTGACTGGTTGTTATCAAGGATTTTGAAGCTTTCCTCAGACTTACATATATTTGTTCCTAAACTTCAGTCATGTTTGCTTAGAGAAAATTATCTGGTTTACGACAGATTCTGCTATACAATAGGCAGCCAGCACTTCTCTTTCCAGTAACTGTTTTCAGCACAGTATCTATATTTATGATTTTTATAGCTATAATAAGTTCATCAGCTGTTGTGCCACATTAAAAGTTATGGGTTAGCATTACCAAGAGACATGTTATTCTTGCACTTAAGTATCCCGTCAACCAACCAATGTAAAGCATAACCAGTGGCACCAAGGGATATCTTGCCAGTTATCAATAAGATTTTGCTTACAATCATCTGTATTCCTGACCAACACCATGCGACTCCATTTTTTAATAATCTGGTATATTTTTTCTTTGATGTCTATTTTAAATCTACTTGAAGTTAATATAGTATTTTGCTTTGAAAAAGAGATACTAGTTACTGAATGTGAAAATGGGATTAAATGGCACTGTCACCTGAAATAATTAAGTACTCTACTAAGTACTTCAGAAAGGTCCCATGGTATATTCTGGTCCCATGTACATTCACCCTAGCACCACTGGCACAAAAAGCCATCATATATGATGAGTCATTATAACTCTATGATCACAGAGAACATTTTCTACAGATATTCAATAACCTTCCAAATTACATATTTCACAGAAGTAGGTCAAATTAAGCAGTGATTGAAGACTAACATTTCTGTAAGTACCCAGCTATTCAGATTTCATCAAGACAATATCGAAGAGAAGTGCTCTGCATATTAAGAACGGGTTATCTTTTTGTAATAGAGATCTAAAACTGCTGTGGGTAATGCAAAGGTCTTTTATTTGTGACCTCTTTTTTAGTTTCTGCTCTTGCTCTCTTCAGATGTTATTAACTCAAGTTGTACAAGATCAGGGTACGATCTTCTGAGTCACTGAAGATGTTCATCAGTTCTGTGTTAGGGTGAGAGGAAAACAGTGGGAGGACTGAAGACAGATTCTTGTGCATGTGGAATCTTCTGCACATGGCAGAAATGCACTAACGTTACACAGCTAGGCTGTATCAAAGGGTGTACTAGTGCATGTCTTCGGATAGGAGATTGGCATCTAGTCTTTATTTCTTAGTTCCCTTAAGGGACTTAATTTTCAGACTTTTTTTGCCAGTGCATGAGATCACAGATTTGTGTCTACCTTTAATATTACCTTTTACATTACTTGTTGGCAATTTCATTCCCCACTCACATTTCCTTCTTGAGCTAAACGAGTCAATAGTTACCACCTGGACCACAGTGCTTATGTGAGAAGAAGTCTGTAGAGGAAATACAGTTAATAGACTTTGACTGAATGCACCCGCCTTAGGAAGTTGATGCTCCTGGCTCCAAACACATCACTGACCAGCAGTGACATCTCATGCCAGAAAAGGAATTTGGTGTCCCAAGAAGATACAGCTGCTGCCACCATTACTTGAGTGAGACACAATAACCGCAGATGAAGGCTCCAGTGTAGAAGGCTATATACCAAAAAAACCCAAACAAAAATTCCCATGAACTTTCCATACAAAATGCAATACAAGGAGAATGAGAGGGTTTAAAATAGTACAGCAGAAGGATCACAAGGTAACAATATGGCACTGCTGTTCAGCAAAAGAAATAGAAATTACACAACATTAGCCACTGAACCATTACCAGATTTTTTGTAGGCATATTAGATGTGGTCAAGAAGAGAATTCCCATTCTGTATGAAATTCTGACATTTTGGAATCTGTTCTTATTCTGATTAAAATGAAAATCCAAATGTCAATGTTTTCTAAGATACAATTCCAGGGAAATATTTCTTTGGAAATGTCAGAACTTCAGTACAAGTTTCTTGTTAAGAATGTTGAATCATTAAATTGCAAGAGATTATATGAATGTGGATTTATCTGCTATTACTTATGGTACATGAAATAGTAAAACATTATTGAGAACAATCAAAATGAAACTATGATTCATAGTATAAATGAAAGATGATGAAATCATAATGAAATGGTCTTATCATACTGAAGTTAAAAGTCTTCCTGTGACAGTACTTCAACTAGTTTCAGTAATTATCTAGGAATAATATTATGTTTAATGATATTGTCATATCAGTATAATGGTTAAAATTTGTAGTGTATTTTATACGAACAAGGCCACAAGCATAGTGATTGCCTGAGGTTAGGTATTTATTGTTAATTCTAAGGCATTCAGATTGTTTCATAACAAGTGTTTCATAAGGCACACAGATATGTTTTGCGTTAAAAAGCCAGCAATTTTTCTATTGACAGGTGCTCTCCGAGCAATGAAAATAAGTTTTCATTCCAGTACAATAACCTTAGAACTTAAATGGAATTACTGTTAAATTAATTGCAATTTTACTAGAAAAGTGATTACCTTCTTGTTTTAGTATGTTCTTGCATTTATATTTTCACGGCGGTGCTTATGGAAATTTAGCTATACAACTTCCATAACTACACTGAAAATTTATTCCTTGGTGTATTATTTTGTAGTCTTCAATAAATAACAACCTTGAGGTTTATGGGCTAAGTATACTAATTTTTTTTTGTCAGTTATGTATTCAGGTTTTTTCACCTGCTGGGAATTAATTTGTAAAAGAAACACTTCATAGTCAATACTTCTTGTGCCTTTTAGCATGCTTAGATGTTGAAAGAGTCTTTTACTGTGGATTTCATTGCTTCAGTGGGTTTTAAAAAGCATTTATTAAATTTGGTGTTTCATTGAAGGAAAATATCAAGATACAACAGACAGAAATCCCACTCCCCTAAAAGCTTAAGCAGAACAGTCTTTTAAGGTAGCCCAGTGCCCTCACCAGGGCTTATCCCTGGTCTGATAAAATGGTGAGGATCCATCAGACTCCAGAGGAATTAAGAGCAGGGTGTGCATGTGTGTGCCCGCGTGCGTGTTCATCCGGGGGGGGATATAATTTACTCTACTGCTGGGTAGTGGGCAGTGCCCTCACTAGTTCTCTACATGGCCAGCATCCCACAGGCAAGTCTTCATGCAGTCTGGGACACCCTGTATAGTCTCAGGCATAGTCCTTGGATATTACGGCCTCATGTGGACAGTCCGTGGTTTGTTCAGAAAAGATAAAATTATACTCAAGGACCGAGTTAAATTAGATATAGAAATGAATAAAATCATCAACACAGCAGCCCCTGCAGTATTTGTTTTGTTAATGAATTCCATTTATTTTATTCTATTCCTCTCATTTTTAGCTATGGTATAGCACTGAATGCCATTTGTTAGGTCACACTTGTTACCTCACCCATTTAATTTCCTGAATAAACCACAAAATGAGGTGCCTCGGGCAGCTAACCCTGTCAGAGCTATTTTTACCAGCCTGTCTAGAGATGCACAAACACACACACAGAGCACTGCCCAAGTTATGTTCCAGTGGCAAATTCATAAATTTTTTTTGAACCAGAAAGACCATGTGTAATTCAATTTTAAAAGACTTCTGAACACTGATCTTGTTATGAGCATCCAAGATGCAGGCAAGTGTCTGTTGTAAATACACATTGAGCCAGCTCTGCTTCCTTTGTAACCGTCTCACCTGATTTTTCCTTGTAGTACCTCTTTGGATCTCTGGAGAGGGACTCTGCTGTAAATCTGTCACTGGATCTCCCTCCTCCTCTCCATGCTGAATGATGGGGAGAAGCAGCCAGGCCATGCCTGGCTTGTGGCCTTTTCTCTGTCCCATCTCTGCTCTGACCTTTCAGCCACCTCCATGTACTTCAACGCTGGCAGTCTCATTTACATGCATGTTTCACAGCAGCTTGGTATAACCCTCGTGTTTCTCCCGGTTCCAGGGCTTTAACATGCACTTCCTTTGAGAGCAGAGCACAAATTTACATTGGGTCTCTTGTCCTCCACACAGGTTCAGGTATTCCTTGTTAGAGACAAGCAGATAATAACTCTCCCTCTGGTTCCCTGTCTCACACAAATACATGCGTATCTTGATAGTGTCATATGCCATTTGATACAGCAAATTTTCTCCACAGTTCTCTTGAAAACATATTTCCATTGATTTATTTTAGCCAGTTATCTGACACATTTTTACAGATTTTCTCAGTCAAAGCTTACTCAAGAGTGGAAATCCTGTTTTAACTGTTCCTACTACTAGTCCTGTGTGTATTATGATAAGTTAACAACATAGTACCAAATTGATCTTTCAGATCAGTGTCTCTATTTTCCTTAAATCCTACTCAGTGCAGCCTGGATAATAAAAACAGTTTATGCTATTGCACAATGCAGTATTGCAACACTTAATAAGCTTAAATATTAATTTGACTATTATAATACTAGATATCAGCATTTTATGTAATTACACCCGAATTTTTGAAGTCTTATTTTTGCAGACAACACAATTATTTGCAGGTCATTACATAGCACAGAGTATTTATCTTGGTCAAATAAACTTTTTATTTGCTAGCTTCAACCAGCTTCCATAGATCTGATTGTTACCATGCAGAAAAGTAGAAAAACATAGATAAGTGAATGAATTTCTATTTCATCCTAAGCTTGAAAATTCTTCAGGCAAAGCTATTCAAAGTACAGATAAATTAAAATGTAATTTACTCTTTTCTTCCACTTCAGAAAGTAATGCCTATGTTCTTTGTTTAGTCCCTATTATTCATATAATGGCAAGTTCTAGGTCACAGAATACAGGCAGCTGATATTTAGCAACTGATATTAGTGGGATTTAATTGGTTTTCTTGTGAAATTGTATGTTTCCTAAATAAAGATCAAAATGCATCCCTACTAGCAAGTCCTTGTTTTCCAGAAAAACATCATCTGTGAGGGAGCACTTGAACAAACAAACACAACGAACACTGGAATTGTTTCTCAGTTTTCTTCAGACATAATCCAATTGTTATTAAAATTTATGGAAATGGCTACCATGGACTTCAGGGGTAAGTGCATAAAATCTTAGTTTTTTATTTGGAATTTATTTGTCAGAATTCTTTTTACAGAATTTAGGTGATCATGTAATGTGATCATTTCAAGGTTTCAGTCTAAAACTGGTATGACAAAACAAAACCAAAAATTCTATACGAAGTATAGAATGGTTTAATTGCAAAAAGTTGGGATAAAAATCTTTAAACATTCATCTATCCTGACACCGTCTTCTGGAATGTGTCTGGATAGTGGCTCCATAAGGTAGCCTGTCTGAAGTGGGCAGAGGAGTAATATTCATTTCTCCACCTTCTTTTTTTTTGTCCAAACCATAACATCAGAGATTTCTCCAACTTTATTTTAGAAATGTCTAACCATTATAGCTAAATTGACTTCTTTCATTTCTATTGAAAAACCATTCTTGCTACTTCTTTTACTGAGAACTGCAGGTTCTCACCCTTTGGCTCCTTATCTTTGGCTAAAAACATTCTCTCATTCTATATAAAGGATTTTCTTAAGACCTAGAGCCTGAGTGACAGATCTAAGAGACAGCCTGTCCTGTCCATTCACAAAGATAAAACTCTCACTACCTTGCATCCCAACATCTGAAAGGATTTTTTTTTCATTCCAGATTAGAAAAGACAGTCCTCCCTAATAATAACCGTAGAGATGCTGCTACAAAGATTTTGTTTCTACTCTGTCAAATTTTAACCATTATCCATCTCTTTGTCTCTTCTGCTTCTGTCTACCCCTTCTGTACTGTGTTAAATATATTTCCCTTCTCTGTATTTAAGGCCTTCGCTATAACTAAGGCCATTAATTTTGCCTTGACTGGACAACAATTATATTCTCTGTCACCAAACTGGGAAAATTTTCAGGCAAACACTTCTGTGCTTGACACATTCCTTTACCACTTGGGAGCAACTACTTGTGCACAACTGTATTTGTCTTTTAGCAAACCCCTTTTTTTATTAAATTGCCTGGGAAAAAAAATTGGCAAAACTTGGGCAACAGATATGGTAGGAGGACTGCCTGTCATATTGATGTGTGTGGTCTTTTTTTTTGTACCTATCTGATGTTTCATCTTTCACAGTTAGAATACTGATTCTTTGCAGAAGAGACCTTTTTTTTATTTTTGTTATTAGCTTCTAATACTGGCTAGCATGCTAGCCCATGAGCAAGATTGATGCTAATATAGATAATGACAATAACAACATCAGCAACTTACTCTCAGAAATGATTGTGCACAGAATGCTTTTATGACTAGAGAATTGCAAAATATGAACTTTTTGCTCTCTTTTCTTTTACAGTGAACTCCAACCTGTCCCCAGTTTGCAACATATGCACCACAAAGTTAGTTAAGATTCTGGTCCAGTGCAAGGTATTACATGTTGCCTACAGTCACTTTGTGAAAAATTTACCATTTAACTTTCTGCCATTTACATTAATGTAATGAAGCTGGGTTAGAGACCACTTGGCCAAACTGGACATCCATAAGTCCATGGGCCCAGATGGGATGCACGCGCGAGTGCTGAGAGAACTAGCAGATGTTATTGCTGGGCCACTCTGTCATCTTTGAAAGGTCATGGAGAACAGAAGTACCTGAGGACTGGAGGAAGGCAAATATCACTCTAGTCTTCAAAAAGGGCAAGATGGAGGACCCAGGAAACTACAGGCCAGTTAGTCTCATTTCTGTCCCTGGGAAAATAATGGAGCGTTCTGGATGTCATCTCCAAACATGTTGAAGAACAGGAAGTTATTGGAAGTGGTCAACATGGATTTACCAAGGGTAAATCGTGCTTGACCAATCTGATAGCCTTCTATGATGTTATAACTAGATGGTTGGATGAGGGGAGAGCAGCAGATGTCATCTACCTTGACTTCAGCAAGGCTTTTGACACTGTCTCCCATAACATCCTCATTAGGAAACTGATGATGAAAGTGTGGGCTAGATGAGGGGGCAGTGAAGTGGACTGAGAGCTGGTTGTGTGACAGAACTCCGAGGGTTGTCATTAATTGAGCAGGGTCGAGTTGAAGGCCTGTAAGCAGTGGTGTCCCTCGGGGGTCAATACTTGGTCCAGTTTTGTTCAACATATTTATCAATGACCTGAATGAGGGAGCAGAGTGTACCCTCAGCGAGTTCACTGATGATACCAAACTGGGAGGACTGGCTGCCATCCAGCATGACCTGGACAGGCTGGAGAGCTGGGCAGAGAAGAGGTTCAATAAGGGCAAGTGTAGGGTCCTGAACCTGGGGAGGAAGAATGTCAGACACCAATATAGGTTAGGGATGGACCTGCTGGAAAGCAGTTCTGAGGAAAAGGATCTGGGGGTCCTGGTGGATAGTAAACTATCCATGAGCCAGCAATGTGCCCTTGTCGCCAAGAGGGCTGATGGACTCCTGGGCTGCATAGGGAGAAGTGTGGCCACTAGGTCAAGGGAAGTCATTCTTC
>KZ505882.1:281863-301905 GCA_002844005.1 Limosa lapponica baueri | reverse complement strand
CTGTACCCCAGATGGCCTCCAACCGTTACATCCCCCACAAGTCCTTCTCTGTTTACAAACAGCAAATCTAGTAGTGCTCCTTCCCTAGTTGGCTCCCTCACCAGCTGTGTCAGGAAGCCATCCCCAACACACTCCAGGAACCTTCTAGGCTGTTCCCTCTCAGCTATATTGTGTGCCTAGCTGATATCTGGTAGGTTGAAGTCTCCCACCAGGACAAGGGCAAGCAATCTTGCAAGACCTCTGCTAACTGCTTATAGAACATTTTGTCAACCTCTACATCCTGGTTGGATGGTCTGTAACAGACTGCCACCATGATATCAGCCTTGCTGGCCCTCCCCCTGATTCTTACCCATAGCCACTCAACTCTACCATTACCCTCAGTTAGTTCTCCACATTCATAATCCTCCCTAACATACAGGGCCACCCCTCCTCCTCTCCTTCCTTGCCTGTCCCTTCTCAAGAGCTTGTAGCTTTCCATTGCAGCACTCCAGTCATTCGATTCATCCCACCACGTTTCCGTGATGGCAACTACATCATAGCTTTCATGCCGCACAATGGCTTCCAGCTCCTCTTGCTTGTTCCCCATGCTGCATGCACTTGTGTATAGGCACTTCAGCTGGGCGCCCAATGGGGCTGACTTACTGGCTGGAATGGCTCCATTTCCTTCGTGTTGCTCTTCAGGTGGCCTTCTTTTGTGGTGCTTTATCTGTGTTTCCCAGATTCCTATTGCCTCAGGAGCCTTGAGGACAGGCCTGATGTTATCACCCCACCCCACCCCCGCCTTCACATCTACTTTAAAGACCTGCCAATCAACCCTGCGATCTCTTGGGCCAGAATATTCTTCCCCCTTTGAGAGAGGCATCTTCCTGTCAGCGAGCCTGGTGCCATATAGGCCAACCCACTACCAAAGTACCCGATGTTATGGTGGTGACACCAGCCATGGAGCCATGTATTGACTGATTTGGTCCATCTGCTCCTCCCAGCATCATTGCCTGCCACTGGAGGGATGAAAAAATCACCTGCACCCCGGATTCCTTTACTAAGCCTCCCAACTCCCTGAAGTCTCTCTTTATAGCTCTTGAGCTTCGAGTCACTGTCTCCTCTGCACCTACATGGAATACCAATACTGGATAATAATCTGAGGACCGTACTAAACCAGGAAGTTTCCTGGTGACATCCTTCACCCCGGCTCCAGGAAGAGAGCAGACTTCCCTCTGAGGAGGGTCTATCCGGCATATTGGGCCCTCTGTCCCCCTCAGGAAGGAGTCCCCAACAACTATAACCCTTCGCTTTTTCTTAGAGGGTGTGGTGGTGATCCGGGGTATGTGCTTTTTTGGCCTAGGAGGCATCTGTGTTATAGGGTGCTCCTTACCTACTTCCTCACTCGACTGGCCATTCTCAAGCAGAACCCCTTATCTGTTCCTCAGAGGTACTTGTCAGGACAAGGTAGGTAAGGTGGGAGGTTGTCTGGTGCCCCGACCACAAACCTGCTTCCACTTGCTCTTCTCATTTATGCTTTTGCCTGCAGCCTGACCAGGGGTGCTTACAGGGGCTCATGGACCCTTGCTGCCTTTCTCCCCGTTATTCCTCAGTCTTTCAACTTCTTTCAGTTCTGCCACCATGCTGAGCAGATCATTGATCTGTTCACATCTTATACATCAGGTCTCACAGCTATCATCTGTTACCAGTAAAAAGCCCTGGCACTCCCTGCAGCTTGTGACCTGGACAGCCGCATGTTTTTGTGGGAGCTCTGTCTGGGTTCCCACATCCATTCTGTCTAGGGTCAAGCGCATGACCTTCCTCCAGGTGGAGACCATAGCTAAACTCCTACCGAGGGGGGTGAGGATCACCAGGAGGACTCATCTGTCTAGCTGACAGAGCTTCGGGTTCCTCCTTGCCACGCCCTTTGCCACGCCCTTTGCCACGCCCCGCGCTTGTGTGCTTTCCTGGGTTCTGAGGCTCCTGAGAGGCCTCTTTCAGCTGGGGGCGGGGGGGAGTGGCTCCGCCCATGCCGCCTCCGCAGCCCGCCCACAAGCTGCCCAGTTCTGACAGGGACCAGTCGCTTTTACCGGCTTCAAAGGCCCTCAAAAATTGCTCCTTGCCGGTCCTTTCAAGGTTTTTTTGCCACGATCCCTTCCCGCAGTGCCGCTTACCTCCACTGCAGCTGATCTCCTCGGCAATATTCATCCTATTCCTTATTCTAGTTTTTAAAAAGTTGCCTGATATGAAAATCTGGTCTATAATCCTAAATTAATTCTCCAAACACTTTTCAAGTTTTAAATCCTATTTTCCTCCCTCCATTCCTTGAATCAGATTTGCTATAAGCAGTAGATTATATCCCAATTAGAAATTTACCAGTTTCATTTTTGTGTGTTTCGGTAAATATCATTAATTCCACCTTAATTCTCTATTTTTGTTTTCAGCAACTTCATGGAGTCTTAAATATCGAATGTAGCAGTGACAATTCTGGTCAGAGTTGAGATCTAATGACCTTTCATTTTGACAACATCTTTCAGGCTAGCTCATGACTAGATACACTCAGTGACCAGAATACTTCTGTGCTGAACTGCAATATTTTATATTATACATGACTTCATCTGAATAAAACAGAAATCTTTTAAAGTGAATTAAAATGATATCTTACTATATATTAAAGGAACCTTCTTTTAAAGCTAAGTGGAGATTAAAAAGTAAAGTGAAAATATCACGATCAGTGCACAGACATTGATTAAATTCTTCACTAACTGTTTATATATATGCATCATTCAAAGTCGTTGAATCATCCACTGCCACCTCAGCAATAAACTGAGTGACGTTCTCTGTCATGTTCTAAAGCATCACCAAAAAATGATCAAACAAAAATCTGATTTCACAAAAATATCAGCCTTCATTATGAAAGTCTAACAAGTTTTTTCCTTCGCTATAAAAAGATAGAGATGCTTCTGTATGGTTCTTTTTCTTGCTGTAGTAGGACATAGTCCTCTAATTTCTGCGTCTCTTTATTGCTATTCTGAGGTGAGACAGTGGGGTTGCTTATAAAATTCAGGGAAGGGGTTAATTTTTCTCCAAGTCTGAATACTCAAGAATATTTTTGTTTCACCATGCTTCCTAGACAGCAGAGAAGACTGAAAATTTTTTTATGTTCGCCATAATGACAGAGTTACCAAAAAATAATGTGGTTTGCAGATGAGTATATAAGGGCGAGTCACCTTTCCTAAAATGGTTCTCTCTGATGAATCAGGCTTTGGAGGTCTATATCTCTCCACTGAGAGCTACATTCTCTTGAAGAAGTCCTCAACTGGCTTTGTCTAGTCACTGAACTTCTGAATGAAGTGAGATGAACGGAGTTCTACTTGCACAGTGCTCATGGATAAAATGACCATTTTTTCACTCTAACTTGTCTAAAGTATGCAGCAAGAGCATTCTGTTCTGGCCATACTTCTTCTCTTAATAACAAAAAATCACTTAAAGCCAGATAAGGTGAACTGTAGATAGCATAGATGTCTCTCTATTGAGTCATTGAAAAAAAAAATCTTACCATATTCATGAAGATTTGATGGCATTTTTACAAAATTAATTCAAACAATAATCCTTTCACTGACTGCTAACCATGGATAGTGGCATAAACTGGAAAAGACTTTTGGAATTATTATAAAGAGAACATTTGTATATCACCTTCTTGCCAGGTAAATGGGGAGAAATAAAATCGCACAGCAAATTGGCTGAGAAACAAACAGATTAACTGTGAAAATTAAAGCTTTGTAGAACAGTCCTTAGAAAAAAAGTTATTTTCTCTTTTTTTATGAAAAATGTTAATGAATTTCTAAGCATTTGAGTAAAATACAAACATAATTATTAAATATACAAAGCAACCCCTCAGATTAAAAGTGTTTTAGCAGCCAGCTGAGACAGCTATAAACAGAGGCATTATAACCACTGATGTACTGAAGAAAAAAGTATTCAGTTTCCGCATTTAAGAAGGTTATATGATGACATAGAAAACTGATTGATGTGCACAAGAAGCAACATATCATTTTTCTAAGCAGAAGGATTTTTAAGCATGTTCATGTGTTATTTTACAACACAATCCATCTGGAGCCACTGCAATACTGAATCCTGTATGAATTTTCACTGTAAGGCCTTATATAATTTTCTGGAAATCAAAAATTAACTAATTATTTCTATCTGATCTTCCTCTCATCTCAAAATTCAAAGTGCAATTACTATACCAACGGATTTGTTGGTTTTTTTTTCTTATGTGAAATAGCTAACATAGAACAAATAGGAACCCATATAGCTATAACGTAGGATTCATTGCTCTAATGTCAGTATGTAAAGATACAACTGGATCCAAGCTAGTAATATGTGGTCAAGGAGAGAAACAGGAATAATCAGGGAGCAATTCCCTTGGCTGAGGTGGGTATCTGACAAAGGGCAGCTCAGTCTCATTTTGTGGTATGCATTTCTCTTCAGCAATTATATAGGTAGCCTAAAGAAATTACTTGCATCTAGCTGATATCTGAATTCAGGTATCTGAATTTAGGTGAGATGAAGCATGTCTTTATTGACTGTTACACAAAGACATTGTAGTTAAATGAAGCGAACAGATGAAAGTGGGTCAATGGGGACAGAGAAGATAATAAGAGTCTTTAATTCTTTCTAAGGTCGTTTTATAAACAAAAGCAAACCTCAAAAAAGACCCTAATAATGACACTCCTGTCATGGAATCATGTTACCCTCTACACATTTTGCACCCATGCAATTCCTGGTCTGCTTTGGTTTTACTGGTGTTGCAGTACTACAAAGGTGTGCTGTTCTTCCCTTTTTCTCATCAGAGGTGAACAGTAACCCTCTTCACACAGAGGTTATGATTGCATGTATTGCACTGGGTATTTGTTGTTCATATGGGTCCACTGACACTGCTTCCGGGTCACAAGCAGGAAAGTAACAGTGCTTGCCTAAGGCAAAACATCTTCACTGCTTTACCTCTTGGTGGAGAAAGCTATTTATTATTGCACCTTCAGAATAAATTTCTCTAACATGGGGAATATTACAAAGCAATTTCTTTATAAAATAATCTTCCTGTCTCTTCTCATGAAATTGCATACTTCCCCTCTCTAAATTGTGTATAAATAGATTTTAGTAGTTTAGCCACTGATCTTCATTTTACCCGACACTGTGTAAATCTCATTCTTTCAGCTGCAAAGCTACCCTTTTCTTTTAATCCATGCACTTTGTCTTTAGTCACTTATCCCCAGAACTTTGCCCCCTCTACCCTCCCAGATTCCCTCAATCTCTTACCATTACAGCTACAAAGAGATGGAGACTGCAGCTGAGAGGGGATAGGAACACAGATTTACACTAAACATTCTGTACAAATGGTATTTAGACAAAGAATTTGCCTGCAGCCAGTAGGAGAATGAGGTAGATTAAATTGGTTTGGTGTTGTAAAGTGAGTGACATTTTTATATTTTAATTAAGTGAAACTAGCAACTAGGAGAGGATAGGAATGCAAGAGCAGGGAGGAGAGAAAAAGAAAGGAAATAAAACAGAAGCTTGCAGGAAAATATGAATAAATAAGATTACTTTTTAGATTCTGTATTGTAAAGTGGGTGATTATAACAAGATGAACAGGAAACATAAGCAGAACTTCAATCATGATGTGTTTGAAATGACCCTTTTATCCTAGAGTTTGCAACAGAGAATAATCTATCAATCAACAAAGCTAATTTTAAAAGGACATTCTGGATATTACTGTTATTTAATGTACCTTGTTTAATATCCTGTTTTTTCATCAGAAGTGATATATCACAGGTCAGATTCCATTTCACTGCACACGCTGAGTAGTCATTCCTTACTCGTTGAGTAGTCACACTGATTTCAAGGAGATAACTTAGCATGATGTTACTCGGTAAAGCTCAAACCTGACCAAATGTTTTTGCCCACCCATCCAGTCAAGGTGCTAAATGCAATACAGGAAAATATTTATTAATTATGGCCCAAAACCTTCCAGTACTCTATTTTGCTGCTTTATACAAGGAGGTACTGTTATACTTTGAGGGTAAATCATGGAGATCATAGACCAGATTATTTCTATCCAAATTTAGGCATGTAAAGAAGATCATTAGGCAAAAAAATCTTAACCAACCAGAGCTTCTACATTACTCATGGAGGGATGAAGGTTTTGGAAGAGGCTGATTGAGATCGAGTGTAGTTGGCCCTCTCCATCTTTTTCAGTACAAGTTCCGAACTTTAATGCAAAATGGTGTCTGTTAAATGTCCACAAAGGTACATTCTTTTCAGTGTATTATGGTTCTGTGTTGTTTTTAATATAAACTTTTCTCAAATGTCTTTGACATTTTAAATATCATAAGCTAATGCTACACTTCATTGATTAAGTATCCATAATATTAAGGCTGAAATATTCTACTTGCCTAACTTGTTTGTTATAAGAAGATATACTACATTTAATTGATGTTATCAGAAAATTATCCACCCGGAAAGTATGAAAGGAAAAATTGCCTTCTAGAGGTGCCTATCACTCTCACTACTTGAAGAATAAACTTAGATGCCCCATTTAAATTAAGCACCTAACCTGCTGAAGTTTATGCATGTGTTGTCTTGCATTGCAAGGGGTTTGAATCATCAAACTTTGACAGCCATGCAGAAGAAGCAACCATAAATACTATTTCTTAGTATCTGACAGATTTGTTAGTGGACTTTCCTACAATACAGAACCTTTGGAACTTGTGTAATGTCAAGTGCACTGTTTCCAAGAACAGTCAACTTCTACTCTTCGTTTTGTCCCTTATTATCAATGTCAATGCAAAGACAAATCCATTGATCATTACTCTGACCAAAGAGGTACTAGAAGTGCCAGCCTTGCACTTTAACTGATCTGGCTTTTGTCTCACCTGCCTCTTTTCTAAAATGCATTTACATTCTGTAATTCTTATTGCAAGTCATATCTCTAAATGATTTCTTGCGGCTGGAATTCAGACATTCTGCTTCATTTGAACAATATGTTAACTTTGACTCAAGTTAAAGTGTAATTATCATCACGGTTTTGATTTAAGCGCCACTAGCTAGACTGTAAACACCACAAACTTTTCTTTGTACCTTTATTGTTTTCATCAGGTCCAATACTCAGCTGTTTCAAGGACTTTTTATCTGAATATTTTCTGTAGCCAGAATAGGCACTCTTATTAACAAGATTTTCAGTCTTTTTTTTCAAACTATCTTTAATATTAGTATTTGGAGGTAGAAGGAATGGCAACTATGCAGATGCAACTATTTATCATGCCCTACCACTATGCATTTGAAAATTTCTCAATTAGCAGATCAACATAGATTAAAATATAGAAAACAGAATACATTTATGAAGATTTGACATTGACACATTCATTTCAGAGTTTTCTAAGGCAGTGAAACGTAATACTGTTTTAATCAACGTAAATAAAAACATCTAGTGGAAGTTCATATATAAAACCATATTTGTGAAAACAGACTAATGGTGGCAATGTTTTTCAAGCTTACATCGCTTATTTCCCTAGCTGGTGTATTTTTATCTTTGTAATCTCCACAGTCACGCATTGTATCTGTGTGCCTGTCTTGTCCTCACAAGAAGATTTCTGTAGAAATCAGACAGTGTGAAGTGCTAATGGCTTTCCGATTGACTAGACTTGTTTGAAACTAACTTTTGAAGTAATATTGGAATCCAAAGTTCTTCCACCTCTGTAAGGTAGCATTAGTGTTTTTTGCTGGGTCACAAGCATGTGATTATCTGAATATTTCTCAGTTAATTTGTAAGCTCTTTGTGCCAGAATTGTGCTGCTTTGTGTGTATTCACACAAACAAGCAAATCATCATAGCCATTTGTTATGTAGGGTTTTGTTCCACACACTCTTTTCTAATTACAAAGTGATGGCAATTGGTTTTGAGTGGTGAAAGTATTAGTTCGAGTAGCAGCAATAACAAAGGTGTTAAAAGTATTCTTCTGTGTGCTCAAATGGGGATAAGGCATAGTGTTTTACTACTCTGTAGGGAGTTACAACAACTGTTTTAAATGTAAAGCTGTAGTGAGCAGTTTAGCAACTATCTGAACTCTGGAGAACAATAAAGTGCTTGTAAACTCACTTGAATAAGTTCACAACCTAAAGGGAAATAGTGAAAGTGAGAAAAAATTTTGAAACATTACTCCGGTTACTACAATTCTTAAATGCTCACAGATGTTACTTGCGTTTAGAAAGTCAGTTTACTTTACCCATGCCACCTAATATACTTTCTAGCCTTTTTAAAATCAAGTGAATGCAGACAAATGTTTGCAAACACTTCCACGATTTGAAATGTAATTTCATACATCATGTTATAATCCCCTGGGAGAATTCAGTGATGGAGAGGTCCTACTATAGTGCATAATCTGACTGGTTTTCTCCTTTTGATGAATGTGTTTCCATCTGCATTCACATATAGGACCGGAAATAATTGTGTTGTGCAGGCACGCAGAGAGTTGTTAAAAGCTAAAAAGCTAGTTGTTGTGGGTTAAGTCCAGTAGACAACTAAACATCACAGTCTGCCCATGTCTTTCTTGAATTGTGGGGACCAGAACTGGACACTGTACTCAAGGTGTGGCCTGACACATGCTGAGTAGAATGAGATGGTCACATCTCTCTCTCTGATAGTAATGGTCCTGTGGATGCAGCCCAGGATCTAATTTGCCCTCATTGCTGCAGCAGCACACTCCTGACTCATGGTCAGCTTGTGACCCATCAGGAGACCCCAGGTCCCTTTCAGCAAGGCTGCTTCTCAGCCACACAGATCCCAGCCTGCACTGGGCTCCTTGGTTGCATTGTCTCAGGTGCAGGACCTTGTACTTGTCTTTGCTGTACTTCATACTGTTCTTGGTTGACCACTCCTCTGGCCTATCTCGGTCTCTCTGTAAGAAGGCTCTCTCTTCTTGACACATCCACCTCATCACCTAGTTTTGTGTTATCAGCAAACGTGGTGAGAGTGCTTTCAATGCCATTGTGTAGATCATTTATAAAGATGTTGAACAGCATAGAATCTAGTATCAATCCCTGGGGGACCTCACTTCTGGCAGGCTGCCAGCCAGGTAGAAACCATTGATCACCACCCTCTGAGTTTGGCCTCTTAGCAAATTTCCTTCCCATCTCACCGACTACCCACTCAATCTGTATCTTTCCAGGTTGTCTAAGAGGAGATTGGAAAACAGTGTTGAATGCTTTGATGAAGTCCAGGTAAATAAAATCCTCTGCTCTCCCCAAGTTGACAGAAGAGGTTATTTTGTTGTAGAAAGTGACCAGTTTGGTCAGGTATGATTTACCTTTGCTAAATCTGTGCTGGCTTTTCCCTAACACCTACTTCATTTCGCTTCTAATAGTTTCTAAGAGGACATTACTTTCCCAGGGAGCAGATACAAGCAGTGATAGAAGCTTGGGGCAGAGTGGCTGGAGAGCTGCCTGGCAGAAAAGGACCTGGGCGTGTTGGTCGACTGTCGGCTGAACATGAGCCAGCAGTGTGCCCAGGTGGCCAAGAAGGCCAACAGCATCCTGGCCTGTATCAGGAACAGCGTGGTGAGTAGGACCCGAGAGGCGATCATCCCCCTGTACTCGGCACTGGTGAGGCCCCACCTCGAGTACTGTGTCCAGTTTTGGGCCCCTTACCACAAAAAAGACATTGAGGTGCTGGAACGGGTCCAGAGAAGGGCAACGAAGCTGGTGAGGGGTCTGGAGAGTAAGTCTTATGAGGAGAGGCTGAGGGAGCTGGGGTTGTTCAGTCTAGAGAAGAGGAGGCTGAGGGGAGACCTTATTGCTCTCTACAACTACCTGAAAGGAGGGTGTAGAGAGGTGGAGGTTGGTCTCTTCTGCCAAGTTACAGGCAATAGGACAAGAGGAAATGGCCTCAAGTTGCGCCAGGGGAGGTTCAGATTCGTTATCAGGAAAAATTTTTACACTGAATGGTTTATTAAGCATTGGAATGGGTTGCCCAGGGTAGTGTTTGAGGCACCATCCCTGGAGATATTCAAAAGACGGGTTGACATGTGTTTAGTGGCATGGTTTAATGATTATTTTTGCTTGTTTTTTTGTTTTTTATCAGAGTTGGGTTGATGGTTGGACTAGATGATCTTGCAGGTCCCTTCCAACCTCGATGGTTCTGTGGTTCTATGAATCAAAGTAATACTAACAGGCCTGTAGTTTCCTGCATTCTCTTTTGGGCTCTTCTTGTAGATGGGTCTGAAATTTGCCCTCTTTCATTCATCAAGGATATTCCCTATTCTCCACATCTTTTCAAAGATTAGAGACAGTGGACAGTGGCTTTGCAACGTCAGCCACTTCTCGTAATACCCTGGGGTGGATTTCATCTGGGCCCATAGATTTATGTGGGTTCAGCCCCTGCAAGAGACCACAAGCCAGGTATTCCTCCACTACTGCTGGGTCAACACATGAGTTGTAGTAACTATTTGATCCTGTGATCTGGGATACACCTATGCCATTAAAAGCAGAGGCAAAAAAGGTATTGAGAACCTCTGCCTTGTCAACATTAGTAGTAACTAATTTCCCTGCACTGCTTTGCAAGGGGTCTATGTCTTTCCTGCGCTTCTGCCTACTGCTCGTGTCTCTGAAGAAGCCTTTCTTGTTCTTGACATCTTGGGGCAATTTCAGTTCTAGCTAAGCCTTAGCCTTCCTGACTGCATGTCTAGACTTCGGATCTCCTGTCTCAATATTTTGATCCCAGAAGTCCAACCAGTTTTCCACCCATATTATCAGTCAATATTTCATCAATATGGCTCCAAGGTTACTATGGGAGAACACAATGGATGCCTTCCTAAGAGCAAGGTAAACAGCATCCACTGCTCTCCCCATGTCCACAGTGTCACCTATCTCATCACAGAAAGCTGTCATCTTCATCAGGCTTGTTCTGCCCCTTGAAAAGCCACAAATCCACAAAATCACAAAGAAGTCTTCTATTTATATCTTAGAACTCATTTTTCGGTGTTCTCCAAAATGATAAGCAAAATTTGATGTAAAAAACCCCCAATTTCCTTCAGTTTCCAATCTCTTTGTTTTAGTTATTTGCTTTTTTATGCATAGACTCATACTATGATATTGGCAATTATGTGATTAAAAAGATGTAAGTAAATTATGTGTGAACTATTTATTTAAAGCTCCTAATTGAAAAATATTACCATTATTTCTACTAATTATAAAACATGCAATTAGTCCTGTAAAACTGATCAGTGCTATGCCAAGAAAGATTAATGAGTTTCAGTATCTTGAAGTATTGCAACAGATGTGACATTACTATATTCAACAAATTTAAACACTTGCTACCATCTTGGAAATAGTTTGCACCAACCATTATTTTAATGAAAAAAACAACTTTAGTTATTTTGTCTTTGTGTGTGCAATAGCATATTCTCATCTCTTTTTTTAGGCTTTTAATCAATAGTATAAAGCTAGTTTTGGAAGTCTGGAATATTATTCACCCAATAGGATTAAAATTCAAAACTTTTCACTATATCACCATTATGAGAAAAAGGGTTTTGTAAATAGTCACCTTGCTAAATTTTTTTGTTATCTTGGCCAGCCCAATATCTTATAATTTACATTGCCTAGTGTAAGAACAAATGCATAGGTGTGTCTTGGAAAGACAGCTAACCAGCCAGCTGACATAGTCAGGGAATAATGATGATTGAGCTGAATTTATAGATCTTCAAAATTTGGCTTTTGATAATTGTTTAAAGCACTTGTAACCCTACAGGTTTAAGTTTCAAGTAAAAACAAAAGTTCTTTGATGGATAAGAGTAACTGGAAAAAAACTGTTTGGACTAGAATAGAGAAGACCCTCTCTAAAAAAAGATAAGCCAGTGTTCTTCAGCTTTTCCAACATGTTGCCAAAGGTGAGGATTAGGAAAATCTCAGAAGGACATACTGCTGCTTTTGGTTATAATGAAAAATATTAACTGCTATTACAATGCAAGTATGAAATAATAGATCTCTTTATTCAAATTACTGTTTTGTATGGACATTTTGCTACTAAACATTCCATGTGGAAATTTCCACATACCCAGGTACTGTTTTGACACCAACTGAAACAGATAGATGTTGACATATCCTTGATAATTACTTTGTCTTTAAACATGCAATGGCTTGGTTTGCTTTACAATAAACAACTCCTTTTCTGTTATTCAATTGACTTCTAAATGGTAGAAAATTTCAACAAGTGGCCAACGGCCACATTTGGTAATTTCCCAGAATTTGTTTGGAACATAGGAAGTTCCATTCAAATATGAGAAAAAAACTTCTTTACGGTGAGGGTGCCAGAGCACTAGAACAGGCTGCCCAGGGAGGTCATGGAGTCCCCTTTGCTGGAGATTTTTGAGACCTGCCTGGATGCAGTCCTGAATAATGTGCTCTAGGCAATCCTGCTTTAGCAGGGGAGTTGGACTAGATGATCTCTTGGACTAGAGGTCCCTTCCAACTCTGATGATTCCGTGATTCTGTGATTCCATTATTTGCAGCAATGTTGTCTGATAAGTTCAGTAATGTCACAGGCCATTGTAAATATTCTCCTTATGTATATTTAACATAGCATGCATTAAAAAATCTAAATATCAGTTTTTTGAAACTCTGAAGATACATTCACCAACTGCTGCTTTTATTTTCCATTAACTTGTGTTGTCATAGGTGTATGTCCAATTTCTCTGGTTCCTAAAACACATCCAGTGTACAAAATTTCTGCTTTGTATGACAACTCTAAAAACCTATAAGATTTTTTTCATTGAAATTTTGCCACTTTCTGAAAATTAGATTTTGATAACAGTTCACTGTAGTGTGCAAGCGCTTAGCACATTTACTATAGAGTAGTAGAATTTCTTTCACAGTAGATAAATTTACTGTTATTGTTCTTTCCCTCCTTCACAGAATGAAAGCTATATTCCTTTGCAGCCGTACAGAATTCCTTATCTTTATATACAGGACATCTGTTCTTTCATTTAGGAGTTGATTTTCATCTCACAGCTACTTCTTATTTAATCTGATGCACTTTACAGAGCTCTTTAAAAATGTGTTTCCAACCCATGTTATACATTTTCAGGTGAAATTATTTTTCACCTACTAGCTATGTGAATTTGTAAGAGAGAGGGCTTCCTAATGCCATAAATCTGTAAATACATGTACATGATTTAGCTGTTCAGATTGCTTGAAAGGAACAGGAAAAAGCTATTTTTTGCTGAGCAGAGGTTGAAGAGGTTAAAGGACATCATGTTTCATTGAGGAAACAGATGTGTTTGAAAACACATTTAAACTAATGATGAACCAGGTTTTGAGAATATTTGTGTACACTTGAACTTTATGAGCTTGAGGTTTCCTACAGGAATTGAACTACAAAGGCCTGAAATATCTTAACAGCAGTTTCTTTTTAGCTCTACAGTGGTACTCAGAGAACATCAGAGGGGTAGGAGAGCAAGGGCAAAAAAGGTCAAACTTGTAAACAGAGTAAATTTCTGTTCTTACATGTTTGTTCAAAATAATGCTATAGATTTTTATGAGGTGGATACTGTTAAGTTACTGTTAAGCTAAGTAACTTCCTCCCCTTTTAGAATATTTTTCTTAATATTTCTGCCTCTAATTTTATATACATAGTTGTATATAGATGCACACACAGACACACACACTCATTCACAAATAGATTAATATATATAATATATATATACACACATGTTTCTGTGCAGGGAGAGAATCAGGGAGTGTCAGACAAAAATTACATTGAGTTGTAAGTGGAGTTAGTAAAACTACCTGTTATCAGAATTGCTCAGCTTTCTGCAATATGATCCAAAACCAATGTACACCTTTTAGCAGAGCCAAAAATTAAGCCTTAAGGTGAGTTTTTACAATGTGTCATGGATTTTGCTTGTGTTTTTTTATTTTACTTTTGATCATGAAACCAGACTTTTCAAACCATCTATGGAAAACACGCATTTTTGTAATGTAAAAAAAAAACCTTGAGAGTTTTACTCCAAGTGTTGTTTTCTACTCAGTTTGAAGCAACAGCTTGGAGGTGAAAGGATAGTTTTATTATTAGGGATGTTGTGTCTTTCATTTATTCCATGACAATATTCCCCAGGCTAGTTAAACATTACAACTTTACTATATACTACATGACCATCCAAAACAGAAATCCAGTTTGAAAAGATAGGGTAGAATTCCTTGATCTTTCTTTGTTTATTGGAAGAAAAAAAAATTTAAAATGTTTAAAGAATATTGTGGCCCCTATTTATTGTCCATCATCCCACAGATCCAACTGTCTGTGACTTCAGAGTATCCATGTTGTTAAAGAAATGGCACCAAATACACATGATTTTGTAGCATCAGAAGGAATGATAACAGCACCCTCTGAGATACCAAGTTAATTATCCTCCCAGATTTCTAACTATATATATTTCAAGAACTTGTATCTTTGACTCCAAAACACTTCCACTTTCTTTCCCAGGTGACAAGATTATCTGCTATAGGGAACTATAAACTTTACCCTTTACTTGTCCTTCCTGATGATTTTATTTCAGGAAAGAGAATTAAAAAAAAAGAAAAAGAAAAAGAAAAATGAAAAAAACCATACAAACAACAATTAATGAACATTGCATAACAAAGATTGAAAAGTTTAAATCAGTTTTGGGCAGGGCAGTATCTCACACTGAGACATATAAATCGCTTCAAAAAGTGTTTCCAGAAGTAAATGTCAATACATATCAGTAATCTTTCTTTACTAATTATATTTCTTTAAAGGTTATTATTATTATTGGGGGTTTCCATTTCCACTAAAACAAGAGTCTGTAATGGAAGGTTCCCAACAAAAAACACCTATTTGGAGTACCTGTACGTCTTACAAAAAAATGACCAGGTAAGGAAAGCTTATCCTCCTTGAGCAAATACATTCAAAAGTCTACTGGTAAATGCTCATCATGTATTTCTTTTCCTAGATGGACTCTCTGGTTCCTTCTCTCTTTCCAGCAGCAGATTTCCATAAACTATGGCTTTAATTGTACTTGAATTTTACAGTCTTCTAGGAAATAGGATGTATTAATGACATTTAATTTACCACTGTGGGGAACAAGAAGACAGTGAATTCAGAAATTTAGATATCTCTCTTGGTTGTGCACTCAAGCATGCTGATTCCCCAGAATAAACTTGAAAGATTTATCCATAAGATTTCCCATAAGAATTTGGGTCATTTCTTCCAAACCATCCAGATGTCCTGGATACCTAAGAGCACAGAATCATAGAATCATTTAGGTTGGAAAGGACCTTTAAGATCATGGAGTTTAACTGTTAACCTAACACTGCCAAGTTCACCACTAAACCATGTCCCTCAGCACCATATCTACATGTCTTTTAAATACCTCCAGGGATGGTTACTCAACCACTTCCCTGGAGAGCCTGTTCCAACATTTGGCAATCCTTTCAGTGAAGAAATTCTTCCTAATATCCAACCTAATCCTCCCTTGGTGCAACTTGAGGCCATTTCTTCTCAGCCTGTCACTTGTTACTTGGGAGAAGAGACTGATACCCACATTTCAGGTAGTTGTAGAGAGCGATAAGTTCTCCATTCGGCCTCCTTTTCTCCTGTCTAAACAACCCCGGCTCCCTCAGCTGCTCCTCATAAGACTTGCATGCTAGATCCTTCACCTGCTTTGTTCTTATTTGGCCAGGCTCCAGCAGCTCAATGTCTTTCTTGTAGTGAGGAGCCTAAAACTGAACACAGTACTCAAGCTGGGGCATCACCAGTGCCAGGTACAGGGACACAATCACTTCCCTGGTCCTCCTGACTTCACTATTTCTAATATAAGCCAGGATACCATTGGCCATCTTGACCACCTGCCCACACCACTGGTTGATATTCAGTCGGCTATTGACCAATACTCCCAAGTCCTTTTCTGCTAGGCAGCTCTCCAGCCAGTCTTCCCCAAGCCTGTAGAACCGCATGGGCTTGTCGTGATCCAAGTGCGGAACCCAGCACTTTGCCTTGGTGAACCTCACACCATCGGCCTCGGCCCATTGATTCAGCCTGTCCAGATCCCTCTATAGAGCCTTCCTACCCTCAAGCAGGTCAACACTCCCACCCAGCTTGGTGTGATCTGAAAACTTACTGAGGATTCTCTCGATCCCCTCATCTACATCATTGATAAAGAAATTAAACAGAACTGGCCCCAGTAACACACAGTAACAGGCAAGCCACAAGTCTGTACTTACCCACTGAGAAAACAATGTAAAATGCATTCAGTTTAAGCCCCAAGCTTCTGTAAAGTAACTTGAAGGTTTTTTCCTGAAAGATGGTAAAAATGCAAAAACCAGATTATTTACCATTTCAAATAACATTAAGCTCTTATGGCTAAGCAACAACGATTTCAGATCTCTGCTCACCAACACAGGAGGTAAGACAGCTGAGGCAGGATTCAGTTCTCTAAACATACAGCCATGCTGGTTTCCCTAAGATATCTTACACAGTTTATGGTTGTGTCCCTAGAATCACTGCCTGTCACCTGTGAATCCATTATTGTATTTACCAACCCAATGTGTTTTTTTCAGTTAATATAGGATCTCAAAAATGTCTCTGATTAATGAAATTTATTTTGTCTCCCAGCTTGTACGTAGACCCCTTATTTCTTAATCTCCCTCTATGTCTAGTTTTGAAATCACCTTCACATAGGCATCTAGAGCCATTATATTCTTATGTGACAACTGCATGGAGCATACAGGAAACCTGTCCAACTATGGACGGTAGCTAAATGAATTTTGCCCATGGGGATTATACCCCAGAAGATAATTCGTTCACCTACTTTAGTCTCCTGCTCTGAATGCTCCCCTGGCATGGAACTTAAATGACTACATAAGTTCTCTGTTGACCACTGAGAGACCTAAAGATTTTTAGGTGGCTCTAACTAGACAACGTAGACAGTATGAATCCATCCACAGTAAACGTAATGTGTGTTTTTGGCCAGTAACTATGTCATGCTAGAGCTCCACTGTATCACATTGGGGTTCAGAATAGTTCTCCTGTAGCAAATGAAGAGTTTCTCCTAGTTCTGTGTGTGGAAAACATGGTCACAACATCGATATTGTAGGCTGATTTCTAAGTAACCGTTATCAAATGTTCAGGACAAATACCCTGGAAGTACTAGTCACATTCTCATTACTGTCTGTTTTGGTGATGTGTAAAGATATCCAGCTAAGTTAAAACTCTTTTTATCTACCATATTTTTTCTCCCTCAGTAATCAACAGCATCAAAAAAGCTCAGAAAACTCAAAATGATACATCTTCTATATTAACTAACCAGTGCTTTAGATCAGTCATACCACTTCTCAAGCTTGCTATAACTGAGATAATAGTCAGCAGTCTACTTTACATCAAGGTACATATTATTTGATATCTAGAGTCATATAATAATCAATAGGCATATATCAGCCATGACAAGGCAAGATTTTATCATCTGGATTTTTTGTTTCTATATTTTGTTTATTCTTGCTATATTCCATCATTTACTCTATGCTAATATGTGGTTTGTTGAGCTGATAGTGTTATTGATGTTTTTCTGCAAACCACAATAATCAATAAAAAGATATAAGGAGACAACTGAGACTTTGCCAAAGTCAGAAAATCCAGAGGACAAAATAAGTATTATAAAGGAAGGATAAATTCTCTGAAGTTGTCATACACACATAAATATACTGGAGTTTTGTACATGAAAGATACCACTGCAAAGAAATGTGAAATTATACCAACAACATTGCTTTAAGGTAAGGTAGGAGCTATTTGGGAAAAAAAGAAGCCATCTAAATATTGATTAATTTTCTAGGCATATTTTGATGTGGATCCTCTTTGGTCTGCTTTATATTCAGTTCCAGCACTTTGGAAAGGTGGGAAGATACATGAAGAAATGCAATGCCATTGAAACTGAGCATCAGCAGAGTTAGAACTCTGATCAGGGACTTAAGTTATCATCTATGAGATTGATTGAGTCATTAGCTGTAGTATCATTAGTAGTGTAGGATGTGCTTCTAGAAGTACTGAAAATCCCCTCATGCTAGGTGTTGAAGAGAACAGTCACACTTGTCAATGAAAAGTAAACATAAATTGATGAAAAAAAAAAAGGCATCATTTTGATAGGGTGAAACACAATAAACTACTAGGTACAGTGCACTAAAAGGCACACTTGTGTGAGTTTTGTGGTGCTCCTGAGCTGTAGACTAAAAATGCATCTAAAGAATGTATTAAGTATGTAGAAAAAAATATTAAAGGAACAATACTTAACTCCTACTCAATGTCATTCAAATTCTATGCTGAGATATTCAACTATCTCAAAGATTTCTTTGAACGCAGACCTTTGATTATGCTATAAACACTTCTTTTACTATCAAAGTAATGTTAGAAAGTAGAAAATCTAATGAAGAAATTTGTTTCTTCATTTAGGATATTCTTCCCAGGAAGTCTGAGATTAAAGACAAATTGTGTGTTCTTTTGTGTCTATAATACACTTTCCACAAAAATAATCCATGCAGTACATGCTTCAGTATCATTTGTAGGGTGTTTATGTGTAATATTTTATATTGTTGCCAAATAATGCCTTAACTTTTGAAAAGTTCAAGTGTTTTTCAAGTTCTTTGAGTTGCTGAATGTGTCTGAAAGACTGTTCAGAAAAGTAGCCCCTCCTTCTCATACCATGCAGCAATAAAATTCATTGGAGAAAAACACATTGATGTTTTAATGAGATGAGAATGCTGTGTGATCCACATAAGGAAACAGTCTTGAAAATACATTCTGAATTATCCTATGTAGCACTCATACAGTTGCATAGTCCATCATCAGATTTTATCTGGGAAAGACAGGAACTGCAGATATTAAAATTTAAAAGGCACATTTGCAGAGTATGTGTAATGAGTTCAAGAAAGATGATTGCAGTCAACTATTGTACAGAACGTGTAATGAAAAAATCAGAACATATTTCAGGAAGAGATAGAAAGAGTAAAATCTTTATTAATACTCATAAAATCCAAGTGTCAGAAAGCAGCATAGAAATCAATGAGATTAAGCAAAAGTCAAAAGGCAGATGTTAGGGATTTCAAATGCAGATATTATAGCATAAATGGAAGAATGTGCAGATTTTTAAAGTGAGCAGAGCAAGTGAAGCAAAAAGGTGTGTAGTGCAAATAGTTGGCAGTTGTAAGTTCACAAGGATAGGGAGAACAGAACTAAATACTGTTCTTCCCACACGTAAACTAAATAAAAACTTCTAATATGGACTAAATTTGGGATAAGGGGTAGGGAGAACATGGAAGTAATTAATAAAAAGACATTTAAATAGAAAAAAAAGATTGAATAAATTTCTAAAATGAACAAATTTCTACTGTAGACTTGCCAATACTATAACAAACTAAATAACATCAGCTTTAAGTTTATTTACCTAATGTAAAGCATAGAGTATCTCAGAATTTTCCCCCCAAAGAGTAAAGATTTGAGAAATGGAAGAACTCTAGAGGGCCAATGTTAATATATGTAAAAATAAACTTGGTCTAAAGAGTATTCCATTAAAAAAGAAAGCATCAAATTTATTAAAAGAATAAATAAAATGTTACAAATCAGTATCAGTAAATAATACTGCTTTTGACCAGGAAAATATCCCAAGGGCTCTGCCAAGTCATAAGTACTTCAGCTACTTCCATTGTTGTGTGATACTTGATGTGGCAGAATGAGTGCATTGGCTGCGTGCTGTTCAACACTAACAACATAGGCAATACGTAGTACTCTGACAGAGGACCTGTCAGACCATATCGTCAAGGGTAGATTTTAAATACGGACAGGCAAGCTGGACCCTCCATTTTACTATGGATATTTGTGCAAGTGATAGACTGGATTATCCTCTACTGGATAAGGGAGGTAACATAGTGACCAAAGATGAGGAGAAGGCTGAAGTCCTAAATGCCTTCTTTGCCTCTGTCTTTAGTAGTAGGATAGGGGGTTCCCTAAAT
>KZ505882.1:231426-270833 GCA_002844005.1 Limosa lapponica baueri | reverse complement strand
AACAGTGCAGCTGCATGAGGTACACCACAGCCAGTAAGCCCTCCTCAGAACAGTGTTTTCCTTATTCACTTAAGAAGAACAGATCTTTCTCAATAACCATGTGTGTTCAAATTCCTTTTTGAAATAATATTTTTACTTTTGAAATTCCATTTTAAAATCATAGAATTGCATTACTGATGCAATTTCCAAGTCAGTGGAATTATTGCTCAGCAGATATAAATGGTATTATTTAACTGCTTCAAAGAAACTGTATCAGTTTACAACAGTAATGCTCTGCTGGTATGGTTAACCACTTCTGTCCATTTCATTTCTTTTTTGAATGTTTCTAATTGCAACTAATCAGTGTGTCCTCATTATTTCTCCAGGTAGTTCAAACTGTAAATTTCATTGGTCCTAAAGCCTTTCATTTAACTACAACTTGGCTGTATTCCTCTTTACTGTTAACTTACACCTTTCAGTCTGATCATAATAATTCTTAAAGTTATGATTTTTATACCATGATGTTTTGTATAACTTTTTGGTTCAGTTTGATCTGGAGACAACAAACATTCCAGCCAATGAAAAAATATCTCTGTTGGCATCCCTTGAGTTAAATTATGTAATAAACATGAAGTTTTCATTATAATGCTCTGACAATTCTCATTTTTCCTTGTGTCCCTACAAGAGATTGTACAAAGTAGACCTTGTATAGTTTGTAATGTTACTTAGAGTGGACATGGCTAAGATCTGCATTTTTACCTCATTTTCGCTGATACATATCTTTAGTCCCTTAGAAACAAATTAACAAATTATGGTTAATGTAGATCCTTAACCATAAAACTGACTCTTCAGAAAAGCTGTGTACTTTTGAATTCAAGCTGCTGAAATGTTTTATCCGACAATATGAATCCTGTCCAACTTGTCTGAATATTAATTATCTTAAGTACATTGCTGCTTCTCCTCCACAAGATTTCAAAGCCTCTTTCCATGAACCCCATGGGAGCAATTGAGACCTTTTTCCAGTGGGTGCCAAAGAATAAGGCCCTATTGCCTAATTCTTTGTGGGACAGCACCAGAACATTACAATTCCTTAATTATTTAGATAAAATTTATTACAACAGGAATTGAACAAATCAAGGGACACCACGCTATCTAAAAATTAATTATAATGTGGTCTGAGCTTTCCCCCAGTATGTCCTGATCCTCATGGAGCTCAATGATGGGTACAAACCACTTCCCTAAACACTGTAAACTTTCCATCCCCACCACCTCTTGTAAACCAAAGCAGCTTACAGTACAATTTGGAAGATGAAGTCCATTATATAAGATAGCAAAGCTGGACAAATTTATTGAATTTACACTATTTCTACTTAGTTTCAGTTCAAGAGTCCCACATCTGTTCATTGCTTGTGTGATGAAAAAATTATTATGTTTTTTTGAATGCTTTTCTCTGAAGCATTCCATAATGCTCAGACCGCACTTTTGTTTGGAGTACTTTCCAGCAAATCAATTTAATCTTCATCATTAGTGATTTTCTTGTTGCATCTTCAGATCCAATTAAACCAATCATGCCTTTTCAATTAACTACAATTACCTTAATTAGATGTGAATAACAACAAGAAAAAAAGGAAAACAACTTCCAAAGTTAATCAAGTTAGTCTATCCTTATTTACAGACTGCAATCAAGCCTCTGCACATTTCAGTCCAGTTTCCAACTTCAGCACAAGCCAACCTCAGAGAGCTTTAAAAGAACAGTAGTAATATACAGTCAACTCAATTCGGAGAGGGAAATCATGTGGCTTTTATTAAACTTAGAAATGAGACAGTGTTCCTTGACAGGTAGATGCAAAGCAGGTAACCTTCCCTACCCAGTCGGTGGCAAGTACCCAACCCCAGAGCTGCAACCTGCTATTTATCCTTTTGGCAAAGATAAATGGCATATCCAGGAGGGCGCCTCGTACCATTTTAGGCACAGGCTAAAGTTATTTAAACCACAGAATCATAGAATCATTTAGGTTGGAAAGGACCTTTAAGATCATCAAGTCCAACTGATAACCTAGCACTGCCAAGTCCACCACTAAACCATGTCCCTAAGCACCACATCTACATGTCTTTTAAATACCTTCAGGGATGGTGGCACAACCACTTTCCCTGGGCAGCCTGTTCCAATGCTTGACAACCCTTTTAGTGCAAATCCTTTGCAAGTATGAGAATAAAACTTATTTTAAATGAAAAGCAAGAAGTCAGTCACACTCAGACCCTCCCAAATATTGGTTGTTTTCTCCACACATCTCTTCAGTCAAACTCGCTCTATGAACCTGCCAGTTCCTTCCCACTTTTTTATTTTCTTTCTACAGTATGCATGGCTCTCTCATTCATATCCCAGTATTCTTTCATGTAAATTAATGCACTTTCATGTAAATTAATGCAATCTTCTCAACTGTCTTTTCTTGCTGCTTTCTAAAAACTCAAAGCACTGTTTTGGCTTCTCTTGATAGCAGCTTCCCATGGAATATATGATCTGTCTCCTACTGAGTTGCCCGGATCAAGTTCCCTGGAGCAAAAATTACTTTCTAAACTTCTTCCGGGAATGCTATTGATGACTCCTGTGTTTTGTAAAAATGAAAAAAAAAAAAAAACAAACCAAACAAAAACATTTGCAACAGTAGAAGACAGAATTTTTATTGGGCACCAATTCAAAAATTGTTGAATGTGGTCCAAAATTAACCCGTTATCCACAATTGCATTTTTCTTCTCATGGTAAAGTTTCCTTCTTCACATCAGATTAAAATAAGAACAAGGCAATTTGAGGGGAAATTTTAATAAAACAACTTTTGCCTGGAAAAAAAAAAAAACCAAAGGAAATAAAAAAGACCAATGTTACTTACCAATGATGATTACAAAATATATTATGGTTGTATAGACAGTACATAAATTAAGATAAAGAAATGCAGGCTTTCCAGCCCCTCTGAAATTTTACCACTAAGAAGACACTTCTCTGCAGTTTAAGAGAGTAGTAAGATGGGTGTAAATTTATATGAAAGTGATTCATAAGAAAGAAACTGTAACAAAGATATCAGAGACAGACAAGTGCAGCTAATGCAAAGGAAACCATTCACTGTTTATTCTTTAAAAGATAGACAGTATATTTTAAATGAGAAATCTGGATTCTCTGAACAAGTCTTAATATCTTTAACACTTAAGTGTTAGCTTAAGTTAGAAGATTAATTAAGTACAAACTGATGGTTTTGTATAAAACTTGAGATTTACATGTGTTGCTATAAATTGGTGTTGTATGATTTTAATCCTTATTTTACATATAGAATTTGATTATTTTATAGGTTTTACATTACTGTAAACTCACTGAGACAATGGAAAAGAATGGGTACCTAGTAATTTTGGAAAACCTGATAGTTCTTGATTTAATAAATTTAGATAATTCGGTCAGGACTTGGACATAGTTTTTACATTATCACATATTTTTAGGAATAATTTCTGTAGCATTAAAATCATGTCATTTATACTCAGTTCAAAAGTGAGTTTGTTTCAGGTTCTGCACCCAACATTATGCATGTTGTTTGCTGTTTGCTACTTATCTGTCAGTCCACAGGAAAAGAAAGCACAGTTTATATTTTCTAAAATGGCCACCAATTTCTATAGAATATTTTTATTGCAACAGGAGTGAATAAAACCTGAGTCTTCCTCACTGTTTTGGAGCACTATTGTTTCTTGAGAATAAACTCTGCATTTACTTACTGTGAGTTAATTCATTCTGAAGGGCAGTTCTGAAGTGCAGAGACTAGATTCCTTGTCCATGGATAATAACTGGAAACTTTGCTCTTGAAATACATTAAATACTTTCAAATTCCCAATGGAAACCTAAGTATCCAAAATAACAAATGATTGCCTTCAGACATCTTTGATCAAGGCAAGGTATGCTGGTTTTGGTTCAGAGCGAATTAATTTTCTTCATAGTAGCTAGTATGGGGCTATGGTTTTGGTTTGTGCAGAAAACAGTGTTGATAACATAGGGATGTTTTCATTATTGCTGAGCAGGGCTTACACAGAGTCAAGGCCTTTTCTGCTTCTCACACCATCTTACCAGTGAGTAGGCTGGGGGTGCACAAGAACTTGAGAGGGGACACAGCTGGAACAGCTGACCCCAACTGACCAAAGGGATATTCCATACTGTAAGACATCATGCTTAGCAATATAAAGCCAGGGGAAGAAGGAGGAAGTTTAGAGTGATGGTGTTTGTCTTCCCAAGTAACTGTTATGTGTGACGGAGACTTGCTTTCCTGAAGATGGCTGAATATTTACCCACCAATGGGAATTGAGTGAATTCCTTATTTTTCCTTGCTTACATGCACAGCTCTTGCCTTTCTTATTAAGCTGTCTTAATCACAACCCATGAGTTTCTTCACTTTTACCCTTCTGATTCTCTCCCAGGTCCCACCTCGGGAGAGAGTGAGCAAGCAGCTGTGTGGGGCTGAGCTGCCTATCCAAGTTAAACCACGACACAAGGTGACAAAAAAATACTTCATAGATGCAGTGGGGACGTTCAGTTCATGAAACCAATCTAAACGTAGATTGGAGCACAACCCCTACCAAATCATGTATGAAGCAGATGTGGGAGTTGGATCTCAACACCAACAAATTCCATATACTGACCCAGTGAACTGCACTGGATCACTAGCTAATGGAGACATAGCCTAAATCTTGGAGTATTTGGTCTGATGAATTGGATGTGAGATTGTCTCTTTCCCACAATAAAGCTGAATAAAGAATGGGAAGTAACATGTAATTCAAACCAATACTTTAAACCTGTAACGCATATTGTTGTGGCAATGATGAGGCATACTGATGTTTGTGCATTTCCATCTTCTTTTAGACTATTCGTTTCTCATGTGTGGCCTTTGTTTCCTTTCTTTCCTGGAGAACATAAGCAATTTCCTTTGCCAGAACTGAAGCTGTCTGAAGTCAAACTGACAAACAATGTTTCCCTACATCTTTTCACCCAGGATCATGTCCTTACAGCATGTTCCATTAGCCAGTATCAGGCAGATTTTATAGCACAGCTGGTAGGATAATAAAGCTGCAGAATATTCAAAAGATTAATTTGTTACAGTTAAGATTAAAACAATTAGCGTCATAGTACTACTGGCCCAACTAGTATGCTGCAAGCGTGTAATTTCTCTCCATCAAACAAATTCCAAACGAGAAAGTGGATGCAAGACTGAAAATATATGGATGCCTTTACGAACACTATTAAGTGGAGAGAAAGCTTCTGAAAAATGCATTCTATATTCCTGAAATACTTCCTTCATTTATGTATGTAAAGAAGTTTTGCCTGCCTTTCATTTTAAACATCTATAGCACACTCAAATTTACAGCAATTTATAGCCTAATACTAAGCACCAATTTTTTTAATAACTCAAATTAAATAGTTATATTCAGGAATTTCTTCCATATTAATGTATGCTTTACTTGTAGGCATTGCTTGTAGAATGGGAGAAGAAGGATAAAAATCAGTCCCTAGGCTGATTTGAAGCAATTTCAAGCAATTTCAAGGAGCCAGTTCTTTGTAACTTTCTTAGAGCTAGCTTATTGGAATTATTTTTATGCACTTCTACTTCATTGAAGGAAGAAACTTCATTAACTTTCAGCCAATTTTTACTTTTCTTTCTAGCTAGGACTCCTTACAAGAGTGTCTAGGACTCCTTACAAGAACATCTAGGAACTGATGTAGCAGCTCAGTACTCCTAAAATATAAATATAGGTAAAAAGAAGATTGGGGCCAGGGGGGAGGAAATTGAAAAGTTGATTTAGGTACCTGCGTTCTAGTGAATGGAAGGAAAGGTTTCCTAGATACTTTCTGACCAGCAAGGGTGGATGCCAAACCCAATTTATTTTGCAAATATTATTTTTTATTATTTTTTCTTCTGTTCACATTATTCTGTTAAACATGACAATGAAGAACTAATAGCACTAGCTAAAGTCACTGTAAAATTTGTGCCCAAATCTCTGCCATCAGCATTCAACACTGAATTGTTTTTCATTTTTGTTTTAGTTCTTGGATTCATCTGAGAAAAGATGAGTAAAATCTGCCAAATTTTATGTTGATATTGGAGGTAAGGCAGATGTTCATAAGAAACTAAGTTGAGACTTCCAGAATTATTTCAATGAAGAATAAATTTCATTTTCATTGTTTCCCCAGAGTAATGGTACACTGCAAGAGTTCAATCTATAATGTTTCCTGTTCTGTTTTATAAAATATAGCTCTTGACGGTAATACTTTAATATAGAAATATAAAGTATACCTTAGTGATGACTTGTACGATCAAAAACTGACTGAAGAAATTTGGACTAAGATACACATCAAGCATGTATGCATGTTTATCTGACAGCATAGCTTATCAGAGAGCTGTAGAGCTTAGTTAGATCTGAAACAAAGAAGTCCAGTAAGTACCTCAGTGTAAGAAAAGGGCCAATGAGATCACCAATTCTAGTTTTTGGCTCAGTCAGACATACTCTCTAAAAAATGTCCCTGCCTCTAGGTAGGTTTAATAATTCTATTAATTGTCTCAGATTTAACTGCTTCCATAGACATATTTTGTGATGCTGCATGCTTTGCACTGCATTAGTGAAACTTATGCTAAATACACTGAAGGAGCTCAGAATCAAACTTTCTCTTCTGTTGCCCAATAAGCAACAGTATAAAATCCTCTGATCTATGAATGCTACTTCCATAGCATCTGTCTAAATTCTCAGACTAGCAGGCACCATAAAACAAATGCTCATTCCACAAGTACCTAATCAGCCCAAACTGATTCCAAAAGTATTTTTTTGTCTCTCAAAGTAGAGGAACCTATATAAAGAGGCAAGCATTTGAGCAAAACAAACAATTAAAAATAATTAAAGAAACCCAATGCCATGAAAAAGACTTATTTACACTTTTTGCAGAATAGGTTTGTGTACTTTACTTATTATTATATCATCTATTATATAGCTATATTAGCTATTATATAGCTATTATTATACTACACTTTGTGTAGTACATATTTGTGGCTATACAAAGACTAGCAGAAACAAGGAAAAGTGTAAGTTCCAAATAATACAGGAACACACTCAAATATTTTGATGTAACATTATTGGGTTTCCCTGGTGAAGTTTTATATTTCCACATCCATTTAAGCAGACAGAAACAGACAGATCAAAAAACGGGGGAGCACTATGACTTCATATTAGAACAGAAATACATAAATGCAAAAACGCACCTCTCAAAGCTAATAAGCAGTGTGACTTCATCAGCAACACAGAAATCAGAGGAATACCTCCCCAATGAGTATGTGCTTTAAAAGGCAAGAAAGTCTCCCTCCCAGGTGCGTATAAGAATCTGGACAGATAGAATTGGTAACTTGAAGATTTGGCAGAATTAGTGCCTCAATTCTGCAAAGGAACAAATTATCGATAACTGAAAATTAACGCTCTCCTTTCCACTCACCCTTAGTTAGATCAGAAACAAAGTCCGGTAAGTACGTCAATGAAAGAAAAGGGTCAATGAGATCACCAATTCTAGTTTTTGACTCAGACGTACTCTCTAAAAAAAGTCTCTGCTTCTAGGTAGGTTTAATAATTCTAACGTCTACATTTTTCTTTCTCTTTTCTTTCCCTGTGTAGATGAAATGCATGGACTATTTTCCTCCAAGGACATGCATATCATAGTTTCCATGGCACTGTTTGTTTAAAGTATAAAATGCATTTGGCCACACTTCAAACAGCATGTCATGTATTTCATCTTTCAACCATTCTGAAAAATAAAGTGCATGAGGTCTGGTAATGATGAGGACATTTTTGTATATCACTCATTCAGGTGAAAACTGAAAAGGTGAAATCAAGTGTATAGAGATTAGGAAATGCTGCAGAGAGTAGATGTAATCAGGCTGACAAAATGTCACACCTCAGATCCAGTTTTGGGTCATTTAGAGATCAAAGAATGGCCCAGTGCAAGACACGACAGATAATAAACTAAGGCACTTTGACCAGTTTTGACTGGTTTGTAATAGCTAAAGATTAGAAATCAATTTTTCATTGTATCCTCTTTTCTTTTGATTCCAGCATTTTTTTCTCAGTGTCTGCCGTTTAATGCAGGCTGTGTGCCAAAACCATCTTAGAAAGTCTGCTATGCCAGATGTCACCCTTTTGCCCTTTTGCTCCGTCTGCAGATTTTCTTTTAACAGCATTTGAAACTAAGTTAGTAAGCATACATTTTCCAGTAAAAGAGGCATTATGAATAACACCTTTTGTGTTTCTGAATAACACCCACAAAGTGCAGAACACATTATACATAAACTACATCAACTATATCTTTAAAAAAGGTTATTAAAAGGTCTTAGCTATGTGGAGTGTATCTTAATGCTGTCATTCTTTTCAATATATATAGCAGCTACAATGGAAGCTAATAAGAAGGGTTAATAAAACCACACAGAAATAGATTTTACAACATTAATTTGACCTGTGCAGAGTAAAGATGAGCTAGTTCATTTTTCATACATCTTGTAAGTTTTTGAGCTTTTTGCATGCAAGAGATCTGTCTTATTATTTCCAAACAAGAAAACTGTTCTTGTTTGAATTCCTTATGTAGGAATTGGACTAATTTTCTAAAGTCTTGGTCCTTAAACTGTGAATTTCTAAAATGTAGAAGTGCCCACTGCTTCTCAAGCTATAGGCATGAATAAAAACTTTTTATTTTCATTTAAGGAAAATGAGACATATAAAATCTAATTTCCTCTGGCATCTTCCATTCTTCAAGTACCAGCCACTAATCAAACAGTTAAAGACTGTTTTAAAATAAGGGGGGGGTGGGGGGTGGAGGACTGTCTCTCTTTGTAGAGGAGAGAATTTTAAGATTTTGTTTTAATTTTTTAAAAAATCTCTAAATATTACTCTGTGTCTGGTTACAGCTTAGCCCCAAATTCACTTGGTCTGGGCACTGCAGATAACCATTACGCGTTGTCATGAGGAGATGTGTGGGGTATTTTTGGTTTTGGCTTTTTTTTTCAGTAAAGCTTAGGCAGAGGTTGACTGCTGTGGGTCATTCCTTTAAGATTAACTATGCAACAAAACAAACAAAACAAAACAAAGAAAGAAACAAAAAAAAGTCACACAGACACCATATCCACAGAATGGCTCACTAAGATGAAGGGACTGTAATTTGAATAGGATATCCTGGTTATACATACAAGTCGGGGGACGAGAAGCTGGAGAACAGCCCCATGGAAAGACAGCTTGGGGTTTGGGTTGATGGCAAGTTGAACATGAGGCAACAGTGTTCCCTGACAGCCAGAAGGGCCAACCATGTCCTGGGGTGCATCAAGCACAGCATCACTGGCCGATTGAAGGAGGTGATTGTCCTGGATGTAAAAGGTCTCGAGGGCAAAACTTAGAAGTGGCTGAGGTCACTTGGCTTATTCAGCTTGGAGAAAAGAAGGTTGAGGGGTGACATCATCGCAGTCTGCGCCTTCCTCAAGGAGGGCAGAAGAGGGGGAGGTGCTGATCTCCTCTCCCTGGTGACCAGCGAGAGGATACGAGGAAATGAAATGGAACTGCACCAGGGTAAGTTCAGGTAAGTTAGGAGAAGGTTCTTCACTGAGAGGATGATCAGTCACTGGAACAGTCTCTGCAGGGAACTGGTCACAACACCAAGCCTGTCAGACTTCAAGGAGTATCTGGATGACACTCTCTGTCATATGGTTTAGTTTTAAGCAGTCCTGCAAGGAGCAAGGAGTTGGGCTCAATGATCCTTATGGGTCCCTTACAACTTGACATATTCTATGAATTTATGAGAATATTGGAATACTCAGATAAATTAAAGCCACTGAACTGTAACTACGGTATCGTCACACCAGGTTATGAAACCAGTGGCCTGAACTAGCTGTGCAGACTCCCTTTACACTCAGTGGGGAGAAATAGGCACTTTAAGGGCATGCATTATATTAGCGTAAAAACTCATTACAAAACAGACCAGAAAAAATATTTATAAACCTGTTTATGTCTGTTGACAAAAATGAAATCTACACTGGCTAGTTCAGCTGTAGCCATCTACACAGTAAGGTCCAGAGTTATGTGTGAAGATATTCATTCCTGCCCTGGGAATCCCACGAGCAAAGGAGCACAAGTCAGTACCACCATTGCCGTATTCACCAATATCAGAATTGAGGTACCAGGGAAACTTGGTTGCCACATGTATATGTACCAGGGGAATTTTGGACACCACAGGGTTAAGACTGGTTTTGCACATGTAAATTTCTGGGTAAGTGCTGAAAGAAACAAATCACCACCTATGGAAACAATATCAATTACCCTTCATTGACATAAAAAGGTGCCTTTACACTGACTAATTTCAGACAGAGTTATCTATACTGCAGTTGTCTATAGATTAAATGAGTCCAACTCTTGATGTTCATGTTAAACACAATGAACTACCTCAGGAAATCTTTCTGTATTGACAAAGGCAGGAACTTTATTCTACTGAATAATAAAATGTGTGCTATTCAACCTCTTTAATGAAATAAGTACCAATGCAGAATGATGTCATAAGGCCATCCAGAGTGTACCTGTAAGGATTCTATACAGGCATGTGCAACTCTCATGTTGTTATTTCTGTTACCTTGGTATTACTTTTTTTAATAGTACATTTTTGTGGATTGGAGAGCAGTGACATATAGAATCTATATTAAAAAATATGTAATTTACACAGCGTTTGAAGACTGAGCATACTTCAGGGAAATAATGCCAAATTTAAGTTCTAAATAGATAGAATGCCAATACTTTTATGTGAAGTAAAATAACATGCTATTAATGAAATTATCTGTAAAATAGTCTCCTTTCTAAAACAACCTATGATAAAACTTATCCTTAAGTAAACATGTAGAATCAGCCTAATGCAAATTTGTATTTTTCTGTATATCAGTGCTCTTTTTTCATAGCCACATGCACCCTTCTTCATCTTGAAAGTGTTCAAAAACGTTTGTGACAAGCTTTTGAGTTTTCAGTGAGCTCTGCTTTGAAAATAGATGTGATAATTAGTTCTTGCAATTCGTGTTTTGGATCATGAAAAACAGTTTAATAGAGCAACAAGTAGTTAAAAATATTTTTTGAAAGGTCAGATCATTTCTGTGTCTACTTTGTCTTTCTTTTCGCAAAGATACTCTAAAAAATGAAAGACATTAGAACACTATTTACCTTGCTAAGAATAAATGTCAAAGTCCTATCTACAGGAAGAACACTAAACTTTTTACTGAAGGCCAGCTGCCAACATGCAAATTAACACCAACAAAGAGATATTGGACAATTCCTTTAATAGTAACAAGACAAATATGAACTTAAAGGTTGATGTTACATGGAATGTTCATTAATATAAGCTGATATATTTTACATGGTAAGGCACAGAATTTTGATTTTGATCTTCATGAATGGGCAAATTGTCCAGGCTTTCTCCAGCCAAACAACTCAAAAATCTGTCTCAGGTTTACAACCACAGTAGTTTAATTCGCGGTTTCTTGTATGCAGTAACAACTAGTGAAGGAGTCCATCTTTAAAATGCTATCAAATTTCGTGGTTCGTGTGCGTGTATGCATGTGACATGCTCTACTACAGAATGGAAAATTATTCCCTTTCATAACCAAATCTCTTAATTCAGTATATTATGACATTAGCAGAAAGCTAACAAAAAGAAAAAAGCATGAAGACTAACATTTGACTGCAGTTTAGCAGAGACACTCATGTGAAATCATGCAGCTAATTATTCCACATAATACTGGGATGTGTCTGAAATGAAATTCAGTGTTTATTTCATGGGATAATTAGATTGTTTTGGCACTTTTTTCATTTTGGTCACTAAAATTTAACTGCAAGCAACAAATAACCTAAACTTGTGGTTTTGTCCTATAATAAGTAAATCTAGCATGGGTCATGTATCCAGTTCTTAAAAAAAAAAAAAAAAAGTCTGAATATTTCCATCTTTTGGGTGGGGATTTCTTTTAAAAGTCATTAATTCATTATTTTAATTTCTAAAAAGCTTCAATTCTGAATTTTTCTTTTAGACCCCTGATGTTTAAGTGAGTTTCAAGGAAATGGGTGTCACAATTTGGCTCACCTAGGACCATTTCAGGAACATACTCTTATTGTACCTACCAAAATAAAGGTGTATTTTCACACCGTTCTTTATTTCTCATTATGCTATCACCTTTGTTTAGACCTAATACTTTTTAGCCTAGGATATTGCTCCAGTTTTGACAAACCATTGCTGTAGTTTAATTAAGCTTTTTCCTCCCTTATAGTACGACACAAATAGAAAATAAAACACACACATGCAAAAAGAAAGAATCTACACCAGTTGTGCAGTGAAAGAGAAGTAGGTGCATTGGGAGATTTGGAGAAAAATAAACTTATTCAGCCATTTGACTGGTTGATGACATATTTAATATCCAGCTCCAGTACATTAAATTTATAGTGTTAAGTTTCACAGTACGTGTCCAGCTATATATAATTAAAACCAAAACCAAAACCAAACAAAACAAACCAACCAAACAAACAAAAACCCAGAAAAAAAAAAACAAATTCAAAACAAACCTCTCAAAATTGACTCAAGGCAATAGAATTAATTAGAAGACCAGAATGTAGAATAATCAAATATTGGTTTACCAAGGAATTGTAAAGGGTTTACTTTAAGACTACATATACACACAAACACATCTTGAAGCACACACAGCTGAAAGATGCCAAAAATACTATTCTTCAAATAAAAATAACAGCTGAAATTAAGGAAGTTTCATCATACTGTCTTGGGGTTTTTTTGCCAAAGCTACAGATGCAGCATTTACATTGAGGCTTGTCAGTGATCCACCCTCAGTATATGAGGTTTGTAAACTTAATCCATATGAGATATCATACAGTGCTGCAGAAGCAATCTAAATTAGAACACAAGCCATCAGGACATTGACTGATTGGCAGTCTAAAAGCATGATAATCTCACTCCATAAGAAAAAGTTCTAAAGCTTCAATGTTAGTAAAAAATTAGCACTGTGAAACGGAGCTGAAAGCCAACTTTGCATTCAGAGACACAATTTGTTCTGTAACACCCTTTTGTTTTCCTTTTGCCTTTATTTCTCTTTTTTTTTCTTTTTTCTTTTTTTTTTATAGTAAAAATTGGTAAAATGCCAGGCATGTAATTGGACAGTAAAGACAAATACTAAGCAGATATCTCTTCTAGAGTACCAACTACCATGTTGAAGCTAGGTTTAACCATGCTTCCTAAAATTCTTTCAGATGGAATGACTAGGAAAATGCTAAAAATTAGGGGAATTATTTAACAACGCAGTGGGAATTTTTTATTAATTAACTTCAGGACCTTTACCAAAGTCTTCAGTTCCACCCTATACTCCCAAAATACATATGTTTATTTGCATAAAACACTGCAAAGAAGCAAAACGTACCTCAAATATTAACTTTACTTTTGTTATTCATCTTTTTATTGAAGAAATTCCATTATGGAAAGTTATAATCACATCAGTGACTTTTGGCATCAGTGATATTCTCAAACTCCCTGCCAAATTTTGTAGACACCTACTCTTCCATTTGAAAATTCCCACAGAATTTATACGTCTCACAAATGAACTCTGTACCATCATCCCAACAGCACTCACCTGCACAGCACTTATCTCCTGCCTAACCATCTATAGTATAACAAAGAGCTTCATTTACTCACATCACCTCCAGGCAGAAATCACAAGAAACATCTGTAAAAGGTGGAGTTGGCAGTGGTACACATAATGCTCCAGCCTCGCTTAATCCATGAATTTAGAATTTAGGTTTTAGAATTCGTCAGAAATGTATCCAAATCACCTCTGTTGAAAGGAATTTGAAACTCCACTCCAAGGAATGGCCTCATCAACAACCATGTGACCTGCATAAGCAGGACTCTGTCCTTCCTGTTGTGGGTGTTCCACTTTACAGGGAGGATACACTAAAACACAAGGAGACATCATGAAAGAATGATTTCATATCCTAATGGTAATAGCTTTGCTGAGAAGAGCAGCCCTAAGTCGAAGTCACTGCTTTGGTGAATATGGTGTATGTAATTCCAAACAGCCAGCTGGCTGCATTTCCCTATGCGCTAGCAGTGTCTCGGCTTGAGTCACATCATTTTCCCTGTCACTTCCTGCCAGTTAATTACTCTCAACATAACAATTGTTGAGAATTTTCTACACTCACTGTAGACCTAAAAACCTAAAGACCTACATTTTCTATGGTCACTGTAAAGGAAACCCAAACTCTTAACACCAATGTTTTGGAAGGAAAACATTTTCGAAAACGTGTTTAGCATTATGCTTGTCAACATTGCCGACCTAGTCTCCACTTAGTGTATCAGTCCTGAAGAGATTAGTGAGATAAAAATCAGGGCCAAGATGCATCATAGCAGACCAAAAGGGTGCTGCCTCTTTGATAATGAACCTTTCACCACAGTGGTGAAAAGTGGCACAGACTTCAGGGAAGGAAATGCTGGAAGCTTTAAAGGACAAAAGAGCATAAGCTGTAGCTGATAAAATCATCAAAGGTTTCTTACTGTTAAATTGAATACCAGTTGTGGCTATTGTTCTTCTCCTACCCTGAGTACCCACTACATCCGAGAAAACACCTACTTTGTATTTCAAATGCTTTTTCTTCTCCAGTTTTACAGGGAAACTGGGGCGATCCTGGAATCTGACTTATAAGCCCTTTGAAGTCCAACAGTCATCACGGACAAACTTCCCCCACATGAGCAATGCTCCTAACCCATCCTTCCTTTGCTAGTTTTATTGGTCCTCATGAAAATATTCAAGGCAAAATTTCCATAGATCTAGAAACATTTTAGAAAACAAATTTGCAATATGATTTTTCAGTATGTCTGTTTAGAATACATTGAAAACTGGAAGTCTTGTCTGCAATTCTTCAAATTTCATAGTGGAATATAATGAACTTTTTAAAATTTTCACTGACAACTTCCCTGAAGATCCAGGAATTGAAGAAAAATAGGAATTAAAACCTTATCCTCTAAATTTTAAATTGTATAGCAGCCTTTTTTTTTTTTTAAGACAGTCTTTTATTTTGAGCCAATTTTCTTTTCTAAAATAAATTAAATAAAAATTAAGAAAAAAAATAATTACATTTTAACAAATCACTTCTTTGGTTTGCCACTTCAATGTAATGTTTTGATAGAGAATTTTCAAAATAATACTTGTATAGGATAAAAACAGTTAAATGAATTCAAAATATTTTCATTCATAAATTTTTATATTGGTTAAACACACCATAGTAAATGAAATTAATTTTACCTAGCAAAGTTTCTAAATAAAATAGTGGTGTTCTATTTACAGCACAAAGATAAATATTTCTGATATATTTAGACTTTAAAAAATATTTTAATCTCTACATTTTATGTTCAATATCTCTATCAATATTTCTAATGTGATAAGGGTTGCTCATTACAAGCATTCATGTATTCCTTTGACAAATATCGACGATAGTTATGGGAGACATATAACAGAAATTTAAAGAGAAACTACAATATTTATTGTATGCCTACCAGTGAATAAATCTGTCTGTCCCACTCTGAGCTCTGGGAATTCTACCCTGCTATGTATCACACTTCTAATGCTGTGTTCAGTTTTGTGCCCCTCCCTACAAGAAAGACATTGAGGTGCTGGAGCATGTTCAGAGAAGAGCAACAAAGCTGGTGAGGGGTCTAGAGCACAAGTCTTATGAGGAGCAGCTGAGGGAACCGGGGTTGTTCAGCCCGGAGAAAAGGAGGCTGAGGGGAGACTTCATTGCTTTCTACAACTACCTGAAAGTAGGTTGCAGTGAGGTGGGGGTTGGTCTCTTCTCCTAAGTAACAGAGAGGAAATGGCCTGAAGTTGTTCCAGGGGAGATTTAGATTGGATATTAGGAAAAATTTCTTCACAGAAAGGGTTATCAAGCATTGGAACAGGCTCCCCAGGGAAATGGTTGAGTCACCATCCCTGGATGCGTTTAAAAGACATGTAGATGTGCTGCTTAGGGACATGGTTTAATGGTTGACTTAGCAGTGCTGGGTTATCAGTCGAACTTGATGTTCTTAAATGTCCTTTCCAACCTAAATGATTCTATGATGACTGCCAAGGTCACCAAGATTTGTGCTAGAGATCACAGCTGGCTGTGGCAACTCCTTGGGAGGATCACAGGCTGCGTGTAAGAATTTTTTTATTAAACCCCTCACACATGAAAGTTTCCATGGTGTAGACTATCCAGGTTTTTGTGAGAAATTAATGAAAAAAACATAGATTCAATCATAGAAAAATATTTCCAGCTGAGAAAGATTGTGAATGTATCCAGTAGCAGGGGCAATGCCACCAATATAGAATGACATCTCCATGTAGGTACACTAAAAAACAACTTTGGCTCTGTTTTCATAGTAAACATGGATATATATAAAATGTTTTTGTCAGTAATCTGATCTCAGACTGAGTTCAGGCTGCCTGAAAGTCCTATATACAAACTAATATCAGGGCATTTTTTAGGAAGGATCTAGTAAAATTTGGAATCCTTTGAAAGAGTTACAGCTGGATTTTCTGCCTGACTTTTTGTCGTTTGGTTAAATGAGCTTCAGAGAAGCAGCTAAGCCAGACTCAAAGTGATCAATGCAATCTTCAAGTGCAGATAACATGTCATGCCAGAAATTGTCTCTGGTCTCCTCTGGCATTACCACTGAATTCATCTCCAGACCAACACTGAAGGTTTGCCAACATGGTATGCGACTGCATTAATTTATCACTGACCATGGTGCAAAAGCAGTTCGTGTGCCATGTTATAACTAAAAGATGAAAAAACAGCAGTATCTGTCATCACTGGAGCTGCAGAGGTTTCCAGGGAAGTGAATGCCAGGAGTCAATTAAGAAAGCCCAAGATTTCAGATGAGATATGCTGCAGAAGACTGAAAGCTATTCAACTATAACTGTAAAATGAAAACAAAGGTGAATTGGAGTCTAGCTGTGATGTATTCTCAACTGCTTACTTACAATAACCAAGGAAATCAGCCCAAATTTATTCAGAGCAAATGCATTAATGACTTCAAATGCCAAGAACATGTTTAATGGTAGAGTCAGATAAATTTGTGGCCAAAAATGGGGCTGTTGTAACCAGGCAGTAAGAATCTCCCAGAAATTAAAGTTGCTGATGGCATTTTTGTTGTAATGGAAATAGAAGTCAAGGAAGAAGCAATCCAGAACCACAATAATAAACTGAAATGACAACTAAGCATGTTCCAGTGATAGCCTGCATGCTGACAAGCTCAAACTGAGGACCCCTGAACTCTGTTTCAGTTATATTGGCACCTAGAGAAACTGAAAGACTGAAGGCTGAAAAACATCATAATAAATAAATAAATTTCAATAACTTATGGGAATGGCAAATTATTTTTTCACAGTCTACCCATCCATCATATTAAAAAGCATCAGGAAAAAGCCACTGCTGAATTCGCTAACTCAGCCTACAATGATGCAATGAAAAGGTAAGTCAAGAAAAGTGCTGTGAGCAGACGGTACTTTGCAGACCAAAACACAGAGACTTTCCAGACAGCAGTTCTGTAGCACAGGAGACAAGCTTTATCCATGTGGTACAGTTGCTGTGCATCTCTTCAGAAGGCCCTAAACAGCCCCAAAAGACCTTGATGTGAAGCTGCACCATCCGTTAAGACAATGCATACTCTAGAATTTAGGATCCAACGCTAAAGGCAGTTATCACCTACTGCCAGCTTATTTGTGGATAAGCTGGGAATGCAAGATAGCCCTAACCAATAATGTAGGAGCTGACACTGAGACAAGCAAACATGTCATACTTAACATAAAACAATATGCACAGACCAAGCCAAAAGTCATGACTAGAGGACATGAATTTGTTGAACATGTATAATGAACAGCATGAACTGCACAACTGTTCAGACATCATCAAACTCTCCAACCTCATTAAATCACGACTTGCTGCTGAAATGACTAAGGCAGACATAGTTTTTACAGGCAGGAGTTCCAATTTATGTTCAGTAAACACTCTCATTCCTGAAAGGTTCTGTGGACTGAAAGTTGGGAACCAACAGAGAAACTTCAGGCACATTTTTCAAGTTTTTGGCATAGACATCAACAACCGAAGAAAGCAGAAATTTGCAGCCACTGGGTGTGCTTCAAGATAGCTACACAAGCACTCCCACAAAGCAATGAGAGATTAATCCTGGGCTTTTAATATAACTAGAACTCAGGGCAGCAGAAATTAAATCAAGCATGCCTGCGGAGAAAAGGCAGGTCAAAAGCCGGGGTGAAGTCAGTGGTTATTACTCAAACACTAAGTTTTACGAAACAATAGTAAGTTGTTCAGTAAATACAAAGAACTGGTGGGCATGCCAAAACGCGCTGCTGATAAAGGCCATGCCCGTATGATACCATATTTACAAATCACTTCTTGCCTCACCAAATTAGGCAACACTCACAGAAGATACAAGATAACTACAGACAGTGCTGAAATAAGGAGTAGCTAACAGTATGTAACTCAGAAGAAGGAATACAGGATGAAAGGCAACACCAAGAAATCAGCCTCTTATGCATATAGCTTGAGTGCTAGCTGAAGTTTTCACCTCTCTGTAGAAGGTCCTTTTATAAAGAACATATCCAATTCTTAAAATAGTGTAGAAACATGAGGCAAGATGCAGGCTAGGACTGTCTGTTAAGTAAACAAACAAACAAAAACAAAAAACGAAACCAAAACCTTAAAGGAATTCTGAATGTATTATTATGAATGATATGAACACAAACAAAACATGAAGCAAGCTTAATTCAGTTTGTAGGTAAGCTATTATAGCAGCATAATAATCATTGCTATTTACTATTATACCACAAAGATACTTACTGCTTCCTGTGGAGATCAGAGAAAGGAACAGCATCATTCCCAGAATGTTGAAATTTACATGGTCTAACAGCAAAATATTTTAACATGCACTTTAGGTAAAGTCAGCAACCAATTCCCCATTTTATATTTCTACATTATGAACAGTCACAGGGGAGAATTACATCATCTGTGACCAAAACTGTTACTGTAATCAATGAGCATTTGGATATTCCCTGGCATCTGTACTGTGCAAGTCTCAAGACACTCCCATTTATTTAATATAATGTGTGTGAAATTACAGTGAGGAGATAGTCATGCTTAAATTTTCCTTTTTAAGCAAGGTTCATTAGGATTGGGTAGAAGAATGTGAAAATATAAACTTGTGGGTGTTAGACAATAAAAATCATTTGCAGTCTCTCAGCAGCAGCTTGGAAATAACAATTTCTGCAGTACCAAGTCATGTCAAATAACCTACCATCCATAAAAGACAAAGCACTGAATGCAAACTAATGAGGAATGCTGAATCTGGGAACAGTTAAACCTGTCAACTAAACCTCATACTGCAGACATGAAAAGTACAATGCTCTCCAACACAAAGAAAATGCTCTGTAGTTTTTAATGTGCTCCCTTCAGATGGATTTGGTCAATTAAGTAGAATAAATGGTCAAAGGGTTTCACAAATTTGGTTGGTTCCTGGATTGCAGCCTCCCCAATGAAAGTTCAAATACTCTCTGTTTGCTGCTTCTTCATCAGTTAATCAAACCCTATAGAAGTGCCTCTGTCAATAAAACATGCTTAAAGGTGGCAGCAGTCCCTGGGTCTAGGAAACGGAAGCAAAGAAAAAAGTCAGTTCTGGGTGACCATGTCTAGAAACTACACCCCAAGATGTGGAGAGGATGACCGCCAAATGGACAGGAAAGGTTCACAAGGATTTAGCAAGACTTGGTTAAAATGTTATGTAAGGTCCTGATGAATCTCCATGGATTTCCATAACTGTACAGTAAAAAAAGTTATTTTTGAAGGTATTATTTTTGCTATGTTACAAGGTTAAATGAATTGCTTATGAGCTTTAATCTGGTGTTGGTTTAGGGTGTTTTTCACAAGGAAAAATATTTATGAAGTTGTAAACTACAAAGAAAGTTTCTATTGGAAAGAATACTTCTGAAATGTTTATGAAAATATGCAGCTTATGAAAATAATGTTACCTGCTAGTTTATAATAGCAGGAGTATAGAAATGACAACCCAGAGGAAGCATCCCAAGCCTAAAGCCTGATTTCATGTTTTGTCTGACTCTACACAACATTCCTCATGGGAACAAATGTGATTTGAAGATACAGAGGCTGGCTGAGAGCTGGGAAAGGAGTTATTCTATCTGCTTTGTCTCTTCACAGAAAGAATTCATTCCTAAAGAAGAATTGTAGGAGGGAGTATCAAATCATGCCCTGCGTTTTCAGAATAAGCCATAGCACAGTTTAAAATGAAATGTATAAAGTGGTAAAACACAGGCAGCCTAACCTACCTTGGGGCTGTTTCCTTCCTAAAAAAATCCTACATGCATGAAAATGGGAGATTTTTGGAAAATCGCTGTCTGCTCCTCCTTTGCCTCGGCAAGAATAATGAGAAGATGAATGATCAAAGCCTGTCCTTGTCTAAGCCTACGAGTGTCATTGTGAATGGATACAACTTGAGCCTTTCTAACTGCATTAGACAGAAGAGCAACCTGAGGCAAGCAGATCTAGCTCTCCCAGCTTGTGCTGAGGGGAAGCTGTGGCACTGAAGAAGCCAGATATACCAGCAGAAAGATGTGACCTTGTTGGAATGGAAGTTATCTGGTTGGCGCTGTTAAGCCTGTTCAAAACCATTTCCAGTTACAAAGTTTTAACCACTTTGCATAATGAAGGAAATAACAAACATTTCTGCCTAGCCCCTGAATTGGATCAAGACATTTTTTGTGAGTCATTCAGATCTACAGAAGAACTTCATCTCATACACAAGAATATTATAAAAATTGCTTTCACATAGCCTTTTCATTTGTGGAAGTGGAGAATAGGATAGGAAAACACTATGAGAAAGGCTATGTGTAAAGTCTGTCTTTTTTATTTCACCAGAGGAAGGAAGTATTCAAAAGCAGGCAAAACCAGATCTCTGTTGAGTTTTTCTAGTTTTGTATGTTACCATTGAATTCAGATTATTGTGTCCTGTGATGCAAAAGATACAGAATTCAATGAAATAAGCATGAAAGGGATTCACTAGTTTGAATCTTACATGCATATACTGTGATGATTTCCCCCTAATGAGCTTCCAAGTTGAGGAACAGTTAGCTGCCTGATGCCTTCAAGGAGGCTTGGCAATCATGGATCACGCATTAGGCTATGTTATGTAGATGACAGTGGCAGGTTTCAAAGAAATGTCTGTGTGCTTAACTGCTACTCAGACTTGCATGAAATGCTTGCAATACAAATGAAGTCACTAAACATTTTGCATTCCTTAAGGAAGGGCATGAGCTGTAAAAAATTGATTTATTGTTTATAATTTTGAGTGAACCTAGAGCAATTAATTTGCTTCCATTGACAGCATTTGATATTTATAGTTTCACACCATTATGAAGCTGGATAGTACTTGACTAAGGTGATCTTCAAAATTTTCCTCCCATTTAAATAAAAGCACCTAAATAATACTAATATAATAATAATAGTAATAATAATACCAGGAAATAGTAATATAAACCCTTGAGGGGCAAAACTGCTGACTGTCTCCCAGATCAACACCTTGACCAGCCTCAAATGATGCTTTGAAGTTAATGCATCAGTCATGTTAAGATTAAGCCAGATCTATGAAAGTCAAGCTTGCTTTATTCCACAAGAATAAATTCTCTTTTCTTAACATTTTAGATACAGAATAATTGTACAAGCCTTAAAACTTTGTTTCTATTTAGGAAAACCATGATAGCATTAAGCATAGCATAAAAACATCATTTGTGGCATACTAAAAGGTATTAGATTACAGATGTGTTAGTGCCAATGAAGCAACGTAATAGAGCTTGGCAAAACGAACAGTCATAACACGCATCTTCCACAACAGTTTCCAGGTAGCAGAAAAAATAAATCTACTTTAGGGGCCTTAAAAAAGACTTATACTAAATAGGTAAATAAAATATGCAAGAGTAAATTTTTGCTGGAGGCAATGTCTCCTTGTATTCAAAGGGAACACTGCATAGGATGCTACAGTGAAGAAAGAAAAATATGACAGCGGCAGAAACAAGCCCTGAGAACCTCACATTATTAACATTTATAGCTACAAAAAACATTTCTAAAGGACAACTTTACTTAATCAGCTACCTGTGCATCTTTTCATGCTGCATATAACATTTCCATCAGAAAGATGCATCAGTACAAGTCAGGAAAACATCCTGAGTGTCCTCTCAGATAACATTTCCTGACCAGCTCTAATCATTTTTGTTCCATGCAGAAAGAGTTCTCAGCACCCTTAGGACCACTGCAAACATTATACCGGATACAATGTAAAGAGGCAACATGCAAGGGATCTATTTCAATTAGATCACAATTATTACAGTCTAAGTACTATCAGGAATAATTCTTTATTTAAATGATTCTTTTATTTGCATCTGTCTGAATTGCCCTCTGTTGGTGTTGTCTTAACACTTTCCCATTCATACGTTTACTTTATCCAAAGTATCCATGACTATCCCGTGGAAAGGGGAACGCTGCAAAGTGATCTTATGGAGGTAACGGAATTTTTTCAAGCAGTTCTATAAGATAAGAATTTAATCCGTCATCTTCTTAGTTGAAAATAAGTGGCAATTAATGCATTTATTTTTACCAACTAGTTTTAAACATATGCATAGACGTTCTATTGCCAATTTAGAAAAAGCAGCTTCACAGTTCACCCAAGATTTTCTGCCTGCTCCTCAAGAAAATTATTGTAATTTTATTACATTTTGTAACTTGTAAAACGCCTGTGATGGCCTTCCAAAAGTTTCCATCTGTTACTGATGGGAAGGTTTTTCATACATATCTGAATATACATACATTATTCAGCAGATAATTTAATACATAATAATATTAAATTTAAAGGGGAATAAGCTCAACAAGAACAAGAAAATAGATTTTGTCAGATATCTGTTATAAATGGTTGTAAGTCTACACTATAGGATAAACTGTAGAGGAGACCAACTTCACCCAAAAGAGATGCACTACTATAAGACTTATAAGTGACAGAGAGTGATGAAATATAACACTTTTTCCCCCAAACCAGCTGCAAATCACCCTATAAAAGATAAAAACGTGTTCTGACTTTTGCAATTTAGGTTGCATTTTTTATAATTCTGATGAGTTATTTCAATGTGTTTGTATGACTCACCCTACAGTTGATGGAATTCACATATAATTTAATAATAAAAAAAGTACTTATAAGACATTGGAGAAAATGAACTGCAAAGGAATTTTAGTAAAATACTTCAGGAGTTATTCCCTTTGGGACAGAATAAAAGAAGTTACTAGGGATATTAACATTAGAATTGACAGCATCATTCAGCAATATGGAAATTATTAAGCAATCTTTTGAAAGCTTGGGTTATTTTCTCTGGAAGCTGCATGAAAATCCACAAACTAAGCTTAGCAAAGAGCAAGAAGAGAATATAATCTGAGTGGATAGATCTCAATGAAAGCTGAAGGAAATCAGTATGGATTAGGTGACTTAACACTAAATATTAATGTCACCTTGACTTTCAAAAGGAACATGACATAAACAACTTTGAGATAGATTACTATACTCACAAGGTGTTTTACATCCTTGTGGTTCTAAACTTTCTATGATACTACCTACTTTAGTAAGTGGGAAAATGCAACAAAAGTATAAGACAGTCTGATTCGAGGAAGAGACTAGATTGTGTGTATGTAATTTCTATAAAATAGAATGCCACTGGATCATGAAAATGCTTCAGGAAGTCTAATTTAGATGACACAACTTGTTTCACATCAGCAGAGAAGATACCAAGTAAAAACAAAAAGCTAATTCTATTGCGAACATAATTTATATTTAAAATTTGTAAGAGTAATGAACATTGTTGAAACTATATAAACAGGACATCTTGAACAATCATTTATCAGCATTTTTTTTCACTAAACTAAACAATAACAACAGACTCAGACAATGTGTTTTAACAGACATAGTACACAGGATCTGTTATCAATTTCAAAGGTTTACCAGAAAGAAATAAAGATAAAAAGAGGGAAGCAATCTAATGCACACTGAATTTTATAGATTACAAATCATAATAAATGGGGTTCTCCTTGTTTGTTTAATAGATGTCGATCGACTACCAGGTCAGACTCCGTAAATGTGTACAGAATGATAAGAATAAGGCTAGAAGTTCTCTTCTTCAAATAAGGTAGCTATTGCAAGAAAGGGAAAATTTGCATCTTATGATACTATATTCAATAACACCTGTAAACTCAGAAAGGACCACAAAGCCTATATTTTCTTAAAAATCAGGTCCCATGGACTTGTGCATTACCAGTTTCTTTAAATGTTCCACAGGCTGAGCCTTCCTCTGCCATGGGTAATGCTTCCTTTCTCCAGACTTTCCCTCTAGTCTTAGGGACCTGGGATTCCTGAAAACAGATTCCGCTAGTAAAGACTAAGTAGAAGAAAGCACTGAGTACCTCAGTGTTTTCCATGTCATTTGTTACCAGATCCTGTTCAGCTCCCATTTTCCTTAGTCTTCATTTTATGCTTACACATCTGGAGAAGTCCTTATTTCTCTTTATGTCCCTCACCATATTCAGCTCTAGATGAGCTTCAGCTTTCCTAACTCCATCTCTTCTCTCTTGGACAGTATCTCTATACACCTGTGTTACCTGACCCTACTTCCACTTCTCATATGCTGCTACTTAATAGTAGGAGATGTCAAGTAAAAAGTTGGGTCTAGGATTTCTAACTCCGAGGCAAAGATTAAAATATTCCCTCTAGTAAGGATTCACAACCATGAGTCAGGAATCACGAGGGATGCTTATTCCATGAAATAAAATATGGTGTAAAAGCCCTTGAGCTAGTTCTAGTTAGGCTGGCATGAATATATGGTGGAGTGCAATGCCATGCAGAGATAACAGCTTGGGTCCCAAAAGCCTTATAAATAATTAAAGCAGCAGCAAATGAAAGCTTGAAAACCCTGCTTCTAAATACAATTAAGTAGCTCAGGTGCCACGTTGCCTTCATCTGCATATATTGTTTCAACTTTGGGAGCTAGCTCCATTGGCAGTAGCTTTGCACATATGCTGTGTTTTGGTATAAATATAGTACAAGGCAATTACATTGGGTTTTTTTTCTTTACATAAAACAAAAGCAGAAGAAAGACAAATATTCATACATACACAACTGATTATCCAATGCTTAGAGAACTCATTTGGGAAAAATTCAAGCTCAAAACTTCTGACTTAAGTGATTTGGAATGAGAATTTGATCCTACATCCTTTTAGCATGCCCTGAATGCTAGATTAAAACAAACAACAGGGTTGGGTTTTTCCTGTTTTTCAGGTATTGCTATGTCAGAAGAAAAAGAAGTAGCTCAAGCCTAGTTTTGAGGGTCTTCTAGTAGTACATTAGATCACTTTAACCATCTTGAAATCTCGCTGCTGAAAGAATGGGCCCATCCTAAAAATCCATGTTAAATTCTCTTTCCTGATGCCTCTGTTCTCCTACCACTTGTTGCCACACCACTGTGTTAGTGTCTGACCAAGGCAAAAATAGAATATTGCTTTTAGGGACAGACAGTTCCTTCATTAAGCTCAATGTCTAGGCATAATTACAGACACTGTAATCTGGCATAAATCCTTCCTTCTGCCAAGTATAGACATATCCAGAATGATCTAATGTAGCTGTTGCAACCAAGACAAGGAGGAACTAACACTGAACATCTCCCAGGCAGACACTACAGTGTGTATATTTCTTTCTCTTCCATGGGATATTCAGACTTTCAGCTGACTAACAGGACTATCCAGAAAGAGGCCTACAGACTAGAACATATCCTGCCTCACAGTGAATGGAAATGAAAGCCACAGTTTCACCCATGGGAAAGGAACAGGAACTCAGGGAAACCAACATGGACAGCTGCTCCTTAACTAACAGCAAGTTAGATTTACAAAGAAAGCTCACAAGCCTAGGCCCTTCTTGTTGTGCTTAAGACCAATGTTCAAGGCCTCAGCAAAACATCCTTCACATATAATAATTTGATGGTTGCCCACATTTCTCTGTTGTATTGCCTCTATGTCATTTCTGTTGCTGCCCATTCCCCTATGTATCATTAACCAGCTAGACATCTAGCTTATTTGAAATGTCCATCCATGGGCTTGGATTTTTTTCTCCATTCCTCTCTCAAGTCCCCAGGATCTGATCTGATAACTCTACAAAATATGCTATGGGGGGAGGGAAACTCACTCCTATACAAAGTAAACACCATTGAGTCATTCAGCTGAAAGAGAAAGGCTTCCAGCCTGCTCCAACAGATATTTAATAGTCACGTGTGAAGCAGAACTTCAACGGACAAGATCCATATGAATATGCTTCACCTGCACAATAATTACTAGTTAGATGGAAAAACTGGAATCTAGCCATTGCTACAAATCAAAAAGAGCAGGGAGTTGCACTGAGTCTTCTGCATTTCATAGAACTCTAAATACAAGGACGAAAATATGTGCTACGAATATATGCAATTGCTAGTACTATGTGTGAAAGATAAAATATAGCTTTTAAAAATAGTTTTGTAAGCACTTGTAACGCAAACACTCTAGCTGGAATTTTTACTGCTTTGCTCTCTGCAAATATTTGTTGGAGCGCACATTTACCTCCCTAAATGATTGCAAACAAAAGTGGTGGTGAACAGCACATCCAGCAAAGCAAATTACAAGCTTGCATGTGGAAGAATCACTCTGCTGCTGCATTTCCCAGTCCTCTTCCACTTCTGCTTTCAAAAACATCACTGTTCTTACTCTTCTAGCAATAAGAAATTATTATAGACAGTACACCATAGTGAGGAGGACTGATTGAGTAGAACTGCTAAAGAGCAGAACTTACCAACAGGCAGCTGTGACTGTGCCTTTAACCTGTCCTCTTTTGAAATTTGTTAATCTTTTCATGTAATGGGAAAAAATGTTAGCAAAGTACTGACAGTACAGTTTCCTTCTCTTTCCACATCAGTTACATATCCATGTACACACACATGCACATACACACACACATGGCATTTCTTTCTGTGTTCAACTTTGATTATGACAACTCTCACCTGAAACTCTCCACAGTATTTTCCCGGTTAAAAGCTTTTCAGGAGGAATTTTATTTCTATGGGCTGAAAACTGGCAGAAATTTTTGTCAGTTGACATCCACAGAATTTCCAGATCTTATTCATTTTTAAACCATTATTGTGAAACCAGTTAAAAGGCTTTGAAATGGAAAATCCCAGTCTTTACAATTCTTCACTTCTTTTTATCTAGTCATTGGTCTCATTGGCATTTTCTACTTAGAAATAAATGCTTTCATTAAGAGGGAATAGATTTTTTTAGCTGACTAGAGTCTTTCAGACAGTAATTTTAATGTACACCTTTATTCTAAGAAGTGAGTTTCCTAAATAACATCTATTTGGTCTCTGAAAGCATGCTAACAGCCTTATACAACACACTCCATTAGCATGGAAATGGATTTTTTGTGTGTAATTTACTTTTCTACCACTGTATTACATTAAGCTGCAGTTATCAAAAAAAGACTGGAAAACTCGTTGTACTTAAAAGTGTGTAAGACTCCAGCTGTTTTTTTATTGTACTTCTAATGTGAGTTCTGACTAACAACATACTTTGTAATAAATATAAGTGTCTATGTATATCAATGCACAAATCTATTTAAACTTTTCACATTTCAGAAACATTTTAGGAAATAAAAAGTCAAAATTTTGCAAGGAGCATGTGAATATATGATCATATCTGACAGATTCATTAGCATAACATGTAAGCATCAAGAATTAATGTTCCAGGAATGATGATAGAGTAAAACAAGAGTAGGTAAGAATGAGACTATAATTGTGTTCACCTGGAGCTATTTATTGCTAATATGAGTCTTTAAAAATATACATCGTGGGAAACCATCGGCAGTAAGCATATAGCTGCATGACCAAACGAGGTTATTTCTTCAGTGAGATTGCTGAAAATAATTCCTAATGCAAATGTAACTTCATATAACACAATAGTTGGTTATAACCTTTGCAAATAATCACACTAAACTGGAAAAATGCAAATGTGTTGAGGAAAAAAGTACTGAGCAACTGTGTTTTTCTAGCACTGACCCTTGATACTGTGACAAAATCCGGAAAGCTGAAGTTGACTCAGAGGCAGTTTTGGATACTCTACAGCTTTCAGAACATAGCAGCACTACGATTCAGTCCTTTTTGTGGCTATTTTTCTGTGTCACAGATATCAAATAACTCTACCATGGCTTGATGACATCCAAAGAATTCCTACCTATCAAATTATTCCACTTCAAAGTTAATACAATCAGCCTTGCTAGGATCTTATTGAGGCCCAGGAGTCATGGAGATAAACTGGACATATTCAGAAAGCCAACCAGATCATGGATTCCTATGCAGCATTCCCTACACCTCTAAACAAAATAAAACACATTGTTCTACTACTGTAAAAACAAAACATGTTGGTTTACTACTGTAAAAAAAAACAACAAAAAAAACCCAAAAAAACCCGCAAACATATTTCCCCCCCCCCCAACACTGGTTGAATCAGCTCAATATTCTTTGTGCATGAATTAGGCTAATTGTAGCTTAATGAACCCTCAACAGACAAAATGTATGACTATAACAGAGTTCATGAGCAAAAAGCACCTCAGTTCCTACTCTCCTACGATGACAGCCCAACCATGTGCTGGAAGTAGCAAATGATGTTCAGTCACTTGCTTCCTGGTCTATACTGCCATGTGATTCAGGCTCTGCTCTGTGTGCTGAGTTCTACATTTCTCCCCAGTGACTTTCCTGGTGCTACTGTCAGCTGTCCTCAGGTTTGTAGATGCATCTCCAAACTGGAGCTGTCAGTGACTCTCTCTAGTTTAGATCTACCTACAAATTTCCTGATGTTCACTTGATGTTGGTTGATGTTGGTTGATGTCACTAAACAGGTCATTAATGAAGATGCTGAATAGATTGAGGCCCAGCACTGACCTCAAGGTACAATGGTCATTCACAGCTATCTGGCGTATGTTTGGATCCTCCCGGTCCTTTAAAGCCTGTATATAATTTTCAAGCCACTTAATAGCTTACTCTTCTAGTCCAGTACATTACTTTCAGCTTAGCCATTCCAGCCCAGTTTCCATGCCATCCTTCTATGGTTGTCTTAGATTTGAGCATCTAAATTGCACACCTACATGTGTAATCATTATTTTATATTTTACTGCCTGAATCAACTTGCTGTTTAGGACTTTCATATTCCTACGCCACTTCTGTCTGACTCATAGTCATCTCTGATCCTTAAACTTCTGACAGAAAACTGAGGTTATGGCATTTCCATGTGAAACACTGTTGAAATACTGTCGAAATACTGTCAAAATACCTGTAGAAAAAAAGATTTCATCTGTATTCCAAGAGATTATCCTCACTGAAGAGCTATGGGTATAAACAGTTCACTGCTTTATCCTGCCTTGTACTGAGGGGAGCATACCTACCACACTTCATGCAGCAATTATGATAATTGATATTGCTTCTGAATTTTCCAGTAGCTAAGGCATTAGTTAGACATATGAGGATTAGAGTTTATGAGATACAGCTTCTATCTGCAGATGTATGAAATAAATAAATACCTAAGATAGAAGAGACTTCCAAATACCTGGTCTAACTGTAAACATTTCAGTGTTGAGGTTTCTTACAGTAAGCAAGGTTTCAAGAATTTCCCCCACTTTTCACCTTCAAGGAGGACAAGCTACTGTGTAATGTCTGCTGAGAGCTTTGCATAGGATTTAATAAAAGCAGAGTCAGGCTCTAACTCTATGAAATGTTCAGCAGCTGGTAGGAGGAAAGTGTTCCAGAATGGTCTGCTTTTGTTGACATTCCTGATATTTATGTTTCTGATACATATAAAGTTGCTGTGTATACATCGTGTTCATGCCACAAGCACTTTTAGAGATGGAGCCAGAAGCACACTGTCAAGTTTCATATGCCAAGACAAGAAAAATCAACTCAATTGCCAACACCTTGTAAAGCTTCCAAGGTCAGGAAGACCTCAAGTTATATGCTGCTGTAAGCGACAGTTGCATACATTAAAGGTGTTTGTTATGGCAATACATATTTTTCATTTTCTGTTCATAGAGAATAGATAATTCATATAAACTCATATAAACAGAAGGTGAAAAAATATTGTTAGCGTTTCTACAGATCAATATTTTTCTTTGCTCCTTCTGCACCTTTAAAATTTAATTACCCTTGAGCTTGTTCACTTTCAACCATATGCAAATTAATAAGGGACAGAGGCAAACCTAACAACTGTTTGTTGTTCTTTAACCAGTGCAGAGTTCTGTACAAGCCATAGCACACATCTTTTCCATTCAATTCTCTATGCAGCTGCAGACTCCTCAGTGCAATGTGTTTTGAGACTTAGAAGCATAATAAATATTAGTTTCAGTGGAGCATCCCCTTTAGCAACTTCAGAGAATGGGAACTGTGTTACAAAGGATTCTCTTCTGACACAGATGCAGAGCATGAACATCATCAGAGGAAAAATCAGAAGTGGGGGTTTGGGTGGGATGGAGTCACCTTTATCAACAGCTCCAAAAGAAAAGATAACTGAGAATGTCTCAAACTTCTCTGGATCCAATTGCCTCATCCCTATTTCCTCTCCTCCCAGCTCCAAGGTGGCTAGCTCTTCCCATGTGTCTCTGCCACTGTTGAAACAGCCTGGAAGAGCTCAGTAGCTTGGGTTCAGTTTTTCACATGTGCTGCTTTCTCTCACCACATAGGTCATTGAGAGCCTCTGCTCTAGGCATCAGCAATTCACCCACAGAGACACCTACTTCTGCCTCATCAGCACAGTCCCAGTCAAGATCCGTGCCTGTGCCTCCACACAGGAGTGGGTTCATGAGTGAGAAGCTCAGTAGGCATTCTGGGAAGAGCCATCTCTTGTCCACCTTTTTTCTCTGGAAGCCATGAGTGAAGAGCACCTGCAAGAGGAATTAAAAACAAGCTTTTGATTTGTTTTGTGTTTACAGCAGAGTCTTGCCCAGAGACTGAGTACCCAGGTGATAGCATCCCTCTGGCAATGACAGAAAGTGTTCACAGGAAGCAATGGAAGAAACCTCCAGCCTGGAAGTCGGTGACCTTAACAGTATCATAGTGGTGACAGTCAGAGCGAGTGTGGAGGCTCACACTTTGGAAGTGCTACTGCAGAAAGACATTTAGCAAAGAGAGAAAATTTAATTTGTAACATAAGGATTTCATAAGTAGATGAAGACAATATCAGCAAAAAGAGTGCATTCACTTGTAAAAGGCTTGAGGGCCAGGTCTCTCACTTCTTTAAATCAGCATGTCTAAATAGATTTCAATGAAACTACATTGATTTACCTCTGTTGGATACCTAGTTATTTCTACAGTAGAAGAAAGCCTTAATAAATATTATGGATTGTATTCTCACCCTGTATAAATTGTTACAGTTCCCTTGGTATCAGTGGAACTACACTGGTTTACAACAGACAAAGGTCAGGCTCAACTGTACCAAAGAACATTCACTGAGTGCTTACTGAGCTTTTGTGGTTCAATTTCCCTGCATAGGCACTCCCACTGTGTAAAGTGCTTTGAGGAGCTGGGCTCCCTACATGAAAAGGGGTTAAGGTAGTCAGAAAAGGCATTTTAGGACGTTTATGGAAGCTTGATCCAGAATAGATGTTGTCATTTACACATTCAAATGTGAACATAACTGTTCCAAGTAGAATGCCCTGATGTCTGAAAAAGATATTATTTGCATTTAGTCAATTGTGCCTGAGAATTAAAGAAAAGAAAAAAGGTAACACCCAGTTTGTCAAAGTGAAATTTGGTTACAGCTGTAAAAGTTTATAAGCTGCTCAGTTTGAAAAATCAGCAAATGGCTGTTTGCAGGTGTGCCTGGGCTCAAGTGTTCATCCTTTGTGACCTTATGTGAGCCTGAACTGTACTGACACAATTTCTCCATCTCACTTCATAGATACATCTGCAAGTTAGAATCATTTCTGTAAACTTTTGAAAACTGTGTGTTCCGCCTTGAGATATTACTTGAGGAAGTCACTCATATATTGATTCCTGATGTTGCTGGTTATAGCAAGATAAGACCTCTAATCCATCTTGGCCAAAGATTAAACAGCTTTCATGCCCACCCACACCCCCCCAAAAAATTAAAATAGAGGAAAAAAATTTAAGAAAAAGATTAGTGCATTGATGGATTAAGGAAAATCTATTTTCAGAAATAAGCAGAAAACAACAAGAAGTCCTGCTTTCAACGTCAGTGCCAATTTCTGAAGCTTTAAAGAACACTTCTGTCTACAAAGAACAGAATGAAAAAACCTCAAGCGTGCTGCATCATTACCTATAAGACCATCAAAATTTCACTGAAATGAAGAGCTTTATGCACCCTGCTCAGAGGCGCAGGCTGTTAGCCTACTATCCTTACCCTCCTCTGTTCTGAAAACAAGAATGCTAGTGTGAATTTGAAGTCCAGTTTGCTCTAACTAAAAACTGTGAAAATCCAGAACACTCTTTGATAACAATGAGGGTGGGTCAGCCTGAAACTAGTATCAGTGAGCACAGTTTTGCTTGTTCTTTCAAAAGGCACTGAAGAAAGGAACATATTGTAGAAGGGGCAGTGGGATCTCAGGAAGAGAAGGAAGAGAGAAAAGTGTTGCTTGGAAGAGTAAGAAAACTTTCTCAGCAAGGAATATAAGAAATTTTAAGTATCCATGGTAGGGAAGGATGCTCATTATCTTAGTCGTGTTTGTTAGTTTCCCCAGTGAGTAGGGAATGGAAAGTAATGTTATCAGATTTGTCTATCTAATGAAGTAAGCAGCTCAAATGACCTTGTATGATGAATTTGCAGTAACTTTAACTGATATTTATATACATAATACACTAATATGTGTGTTATGTACATATATTTCTTGTTTAGTAACACTAGTGGACAGAATTGAAATAAAAACTTTTCATGATTGGTAAAAATGAGAATTATATAAAACATACCAAAAAAAAGCACTACAAAATAGCTGGAGTTTCACATCTGTTTTAAATATCAAAGACCTTTATTGTCCTTTATTCTTCTTAGTCACAAGTACTTGTAACAATTAATGTTTGGAGATATAAACTTTGCTATTTAAATACAATTGGCATAATTTCTAACAAAAGTATTATCTGCCCAGAAATATACACGTGCATGCACACACACACACACACAAGCACACTAACAAATCAGGGCACTAAAAATTAAAAGAAAAAAAAGAACCGTACCCCTGAGAATATTGCCTTTAGTCATCAGTGCTGAAGGCTGCATATACATGGAAATGGGTAAATGATCAGACAAGTTGATCAGATCAATGCATATTAAATCTGTAGAAGAATGCAGATTACTGCAAAAGTGTGGGACGGATCCGTACTGTGTGTGCATGAGAAGCCTGGTAAGGTCTTCCAAAACTTAAAATTGGGTATTACTAACCCATTCTAGCCTTTCCCTGGCTTCCTTTTTTGACTTGTAAGGGATTCCTTTTTTCAGTGTATCCACATCAAGACACAGTATTTTTTGAAAGAAACTTTTTTTCTTGATATCAAAGTTTGAACCATCATAGAAATTCTGATCTAAACAAAGATCATATTGTGGACTCAGAGGAAGGACCAGCATATCTGCTGTTTCTGATGACCTCTCAATTACTAACAGGCTTTGACATACATATTTTACCCTGGAAAGTAAGGCAATGTTTCACAAAAATTGATACTGAGACAGCAAACGGAGCAGCATTCAGGTCTGAGTCAAGAAAATACAAGCATCCTGATCATCTGCTCAGTGTCCAGTGTATTATCTGGGTGCTATATTCTAGATTCCAGAACTAGATTTGGCATGTGAATACTGACCAAAACTTAAGGAATTTTAGACCGAGATGGAGCTTTGATTGTTTTTAAGACTGCAGTCTGAGAAATAGCACCTTTAGCCTCCAGGGTCAGACACTGAAGAACAAAAAAGAAATGCATTTATTATATCTATGTTTTATTTCAAAGATATATGTTCCATTTTCTACAAGTTCTTCCAGGTATAAGAGAAATAGTAGTTAATGGGGTATGTGAGCAAAAGTAACTATGCGATTATACATTAATGTTTTAGAAAGACTGTATGTGAAGTCATTGCATTAATAGCATCATTTAACCTGAACATGTTTCATTCTCCTACTTTAACCTTCAGATGTGTAGATTTAATATATCCAACTTTTTCAACTATCTCTGAGGTCCTACTATAGGTTTCTCGTAGACACTGGGGAAACTGTTATGACCCCTTTCAGTCATAAGATAATTTTCTTCAGACTAGATTATGCTGAACAAATTATTCTCTGTTTTAACATGAATAAGTTTAATAATTTCAGTGGTACTGCACTGAAACTAAAGTGTAGCTTTTATAATTTAAACTACAATTATAATTTCTTTAATATAAACTGAGATAAAAATCCAAGGAAAGGTGAAATCTTTACATATTTTTATTTTTATTTTATTTCCCCCATTGGTTCAAGCCTAGGGGAACACTTCAGACTGTAATTATTTTGTAGGGCACTTGAATATTTCTATTGCTTGAAAAGACAGCAACTAATCTTTCCTAACTATAGAAAGCAATGCTGCAGTTTGCATTAATTAAAGAATGCTGTACTTATGCATTTTATAATTAGCCTTATTATGACTCATAGAGTTTAAATTTCCAGGTTTTGTTCTGAATCCAATTGTAAAAAGCATTGTAAAAAACTCCCAAATAACACAATACTCCAGTAAATTCTCTTTAGATACTAGCACCCGCTTGCCAAAGTTCACCAATACAAATTCTGCTTCAGAACTAAATCTGGCCTTTCCCACATTCATATTAAAAGCAAGTAGACAAGAAACAAACAGCAGACAATAAACCCTCTGGAGCAGTCAAGAGTGACCCAAGAGGGACTTGTGGTAAACATCCTATTTCATACTATTTGTCATGGCTGAGATGGGGTTGACTTTATTACTAGTAGCAGGTACAGTGCTATGTTTTGGGTTTGGGATAGGAATACTGTTGATAGGACACTAAAGTTTTGACTGAACACTAAGCAGTCAAGGCCTTTTCTGCTCCTCACACCGCCCCACCAGAGAGTAGGCTGGAAGTACACCAAAATTTAGGAGCAGTCACAGCCAGGACACAGCTGACCCCAACTGACCAGGGGAATATTCCATGTCATGTGATGTCATGCTCAGTGTATAAAGCTGGGGGAAGAAGAAGGAAAGGAAGAGATGTTTGGAGTGATGGCATTTGTCTTCCCAAGTAACCATTGTGTGTGTTGGAGCAGCAAAGGCTTTAGAGGATTATGAAAATCAATTATAGTTTTGGTTTTCCTCAAGTTGCTTCATTTGAAAGAGCTATGTAGCAAAAAAAGTCTATCATGGCGCTGTCAGAATGGAATCCATGCTGACTTCTACATGTCTTTCGACCTCTCTGCAAATTTACTAGGCAAACAACTTAACAGAATTGGCATGCATAATTCCAGCAGCTGCTGAATTCTGCCACTCATCTGAGACTGATAATCTCCATCTTTCAAAAGCCAACTAGCTGGATAGACCCTTTTTTGGAAAAGGTCAAGGAAGGGACGGAGTGGGCATCTGCTCATCTGCTTGTTCATTCTAAACTAGTCTAGTTTAATTTCTGTCAAAACAGTGACTTTATTGTGCTACCAGTGTTTCAAAATGTATCATGAGATGGTGTATATACAGGGCCTAGATCCTTTGTTTAGAGTCACACTGCCCTTAGCCTTGAGTCATGTGAGCTTGAGTGATATGTGAGATGCCATTAATCTATCATATTTGTATAAAAATGAGTACAGATATAAATTAAATGCTACAAGATCAATACGTTCAGATCCTCTCTGAAGTAAAGGGATATTTGTAAAAGCTATTTTTTGCAAGCCTTCTATCTAATTAATAGATTTGAGGTCAGAAAATGAAGTAGACACTGAGTCTACAGAGTCATCTGACCTGGTGGAAATCCAGACTGGGGTCTCTTCCAGTGGTCATGGCTTTATGACCACTTGCATGGCACTGATTAACAAGACTCCAGTGGGAAGTCAACTGTATATACTCAGTATTTTTGCTCAGAACTGCTATTTCTACAAAGAATGAGGAGGACACAAGACCCCAGGTTGGGGTTTATAGAAGAATACTTAGTGGGAAACACACAAGATAGTAAATAGAAACCCCAGATCTTTTGTGCAGAACTTTGGCTCTTAGGCTTTTACTTCTGAATTGTATAAAACTGGGGTACAGAGTCTGATACTCTCTTCATGGCTAAAGCAAGGAAAATGCATGACAGCAGAACTTTAATTTTACAGATTTTTACATTAAATGTTCACTATATATAAATCTGAAATAATTTATAGGCAAATCACTAGGATTCCTGTTTTGGAACTGAGTTTTCTCCAGACAGTCTGCAAAGTTTGACTTTCTCTTGGTCCTGTCCAAAATTCCGACCCCATGAATTTTGTGGTTTTGACTGAACAGTAGGTTAAAGAAAAGGGTTGTGTTCTTACTTCTCACATCTTATAGTGTGGTACCAGTACAACACTCTGATGCAGAAAGAAGTTAGGTCACTCACTGCCATTTCCATTGAGCTTTCTTGGCTTCTCAGCTTTCTGAGCCAAGAGTCATATTTTTTTATAATAAGTAACACAGGTTTAGGTACTTAGGAAAATCATTGCTTGAAATTTTAAACAGTGAAGGTATCTCAAACAACTAGGCATTTTAGGCGTGATTTTCCTGCATTGCTCTCTTGAGCTCCATTTCCCAATTTCAATCAAAATGTCAACTCCAAGATCCTTGGCATGTTCTTGAATAAGTCTGCTGAGCTCCCTATTATCATGTTTATAAAAGATATCAGTAAGCATCTTTAAAAGATAGTTAAGCTTATGGCAATTGTATTTACCTAGAAATGAAGATAAAAGTATCCTAATAATAAAAGATGAATGAACTGCTCCCTGGAAAATCAAGACTTACCTAAAAAGTCTCTGCAGCCTCATTTGAAAAGGTTATAAATTCAATCACATTAACTTCTTAAGCTCAGTATGAAAAATAAACTTGAGAATTGCAGACTTGTTTAGCCTACAGAAGAAGGAGAGAATGTTCAGGGGAGACCTTATTGAGGCTTTTCAGTACTTAAAAGAGGCTTATAAGAAAGATGGAGACAGACTTTTTTACCAGGGCCTGTAGTGGTAGGACAAAGGGTAATGGTTTTAAACTAAAACGAGGGAGATTTAAATTACATGTAAGGAAGACATTCTTTACTGTAAGGGTGGTGAGACACCACAACAGGTTGCCTAGAGAAGTTGTAGATGCCCGTCCTTGGAAGTGTTCGAGGTCAGGTTGGACAATGCTTTGAGCAGTCTAATAGTGAAAGATGCCCCTGCCCATGGCAGGGAGGTTGGACTAGATGATCTTTAAAGGTCCCTTCCAACCCAAACCATTCTATGAATCTGATACTCCTATAGGATTCAAGCACTAGAAATAAAGGAATGATTTTCTGTTCTGCTGAAATAGGATAAAATAATGTTCAGAGAGAGATTACTGTGCCTTAGTCACATTCTGAACATGATGATTTTTCTCCCTGTGCATGAAAATCAACAGGAGAGTGGGCTTATAGTTTCTTGTGTTCTAAGTAAAACTCCATTGTATAATGGAGTTCTTTCAGAAAGTTACTTAATTAAAAAAATACATTTAACTTTAAAATAATTATGTCATTAATAACTGTTTTTTGCCTTTTAATCTCACACTGAGGCAAATATTTTAAAACAATTATGCAATTGTTTTGCAAAAATGCAAAAATGTGGAAATTTCAGGCTCACAGTTCTGTTTCTAAAAGCAGTGCCGTAGGGCAGTGACATTTTGATTTAAGGTGACAGCTATAGTGACATACTGTAGGAAGAAACAGGAATTCTGGCACACTTACTTATGAGCAGAATTTATATTTATCATTTCACTTTATCTGACCAATGATAGGCAAAGTGCTCTAGGGTGAGAGAGGTTCAGTAAAATAAAAACAATCATAAACAAGTGCTTTGCTTATTTTTCTTAATCTTCCCTACATTTTATATTTAATTGTGCTTGTCGATTCTTATATTAACTCACCATCCAACTCTGTAAATCCCAGTTAAGCACTAGTAGCAGATGTTCAACATCTTGCCAGTCAAATTTCCAATACAGGAAGAAATATTGACAGGGTTTTAGTATTTTTTCATGTGTAACAATTTTATACAAGTCCTGGAACAGAGGTGGAAAGAAACATCACTCAACTAATCCTCTTTCACAAATCAAAGCAAAACACTTCTACCTGACTTAGCCTCAATGGATAAATTATGAGTTGGGAACATATTCTAGCTAGCAATCAAAGTATGGTTCAAACTCTTACACTCTATACAGTTTCCTCTGTTCAGGCATTCTACTAACAAGAACACAGCTTGTCTATAAACGGTGAACACACCTACAAATACCAACTCAGACACCATCTTGTAATGTCTTCCAGAACATGTATTTTCACAATGTTACCTAAGAATGAATTGGGAGAAGTGCAATTTCTTGGGAAAATAAATATGGATACAGAGTTTGAATACATCTGTTACTCTCTTTTGAGTTGGAATACAAGTACTGTGACAAAATTGGAATATGGACATTTAGCTGGTAGCAGCAAAATGAGCTCTGGAATAAAAGGATTCACAGATGTTTGCAAATTGTTTGGTTATTTTGCCTAATTGCTCTGTATCTGAGCTATTAGACTTCATAGAGTCTAAATGGAAAAAAAAATCCTGAAACGTTGCAAGGGAAAAGAAAAAGCCATGCATGTTTTATGTACTAGTATCGTTCCAAGTCAATATGAGCAGTCCTTTTACTCATAGTAATAAAGAATCATTTAAGCAAATACTGGCTAGTAGAGTCTAGCTGTGAATGAGAAAATATGTGTTGATAAAAATTATTTCCACATGCAGAGGAAAGAGGTACATCCATTTGTTTATGCAGATATATTGCCTCTTCATTAACCTCCAGCTCCACTTCTCTGAACTTCAGCCTACTGGGTCTCCATATAGAAATCATTCTTGATGTTGTGTTCGTGAGACGTTCCCTTATAGAGCGGCCTCTTGGGCATAGCAGCTTATGCGCTCTTTACCTGCAAATATTTGCATATGTCTAACTTAGCTAGGTTTT
>KZ505882.1:207266-231391 GCA_002844005.1 Limosa lapponica baueri | reverse complement strand
ATTTTTCCTTAGAATTCTTAACCCATTATATAGTTATTCCATATGTGAAGATTTGCTTTTTTTAAATACACTAATACATACCGGAATGTCATTGTTCAATACACCACATATCATTTCTCCATAGAGAGATTTTTAAAATAAATACATAGGTTTGTAGTTATTCATTTTGACAATCCAGTGACATTTCAGTGACAAAGGAAGTTAACATCATGAATATTTTTTGTATGCCTCGCAATACTGTCCACCATCTGTAATAGAGCACTGAGCATTGATTTTGAGCACTTGTAGCCCAAGGATACATATTTTTCAAAGAAACTACTTGGTCATGTTGAATAATCTCCATTCTACCTACAGTATCTGATTTGCTTTAGAGGCACTTACAGCTCTGTCAGTAAAACTGAGATTGATTAGGACCACAGCGCAGGAATACATAAGGCATGAAATCATGTAATATACTAAGTCTTAACCCTTTTATCCTTTAGGTTGTTTTCTTTCACTTAATTTGTTTTCATCTAGATAAAAATCAAACCAATCAATACAAGACCTCTCTTAACCCCAAAGTCTCATTTTGCCCTCCAATTAATTCCTTCTTCAACAGTTTATCCAGCTGACTCTTCAGTTAATTTAAATTTCTTGTTAGAGTTCAAATCTTTGACATGTCCCATATTTCAACAATGTGTTTATAGACTGACTTACAGGTCAATGTCCTATTTAACCACATTCTATGACCTTTCAGTTTTGAACTAGTCAATGATTCAAACTCTCTATTCTCACCACTCTATTCTCTTACTCTCAGAATTTAAACCACTTTATGATATTCCAATCAGCTGCCATTTAATTCCAACCATTAAAGTTCAATCTGTCAAACAAGGCAATTTACCTTTAAAAAAATTCCCCAAACCTGTTACAGTTTTTGCACTTTTTTGAATCATTTTGACAAGGTGAGTGAAAAAAATGGTTACATTTTTTAAAAACAAAGATTCTTAAACAGAAAAAGTAGATACTCTTAAAGACACAGTTTACTATGTTTATGTAAGGTATTCGTCAGTGGATTTGTTTTTCCCCCATCATGTTCCAACTGTGTTCTAAATCTCAGCTTGCTTTGCTTCAAGTACCACAGAATTTGACTTTACAATACATTAATACTGAGATGAATGATGTCAGGTTAAATCCATCATATAACTAGACAATTATGTTTTCTTACACAGATACACAAGAATTAAATTTAAAAATGCAGTAATATCAAAAGGTACCAACGTTGTGAGAGAAAAAAAAGGAAAAAAATGGTTTATATTTGTTAAGGAAGTTTATTATTATTTTCAGAAAGTTGAATTGCACAATAACATTATTGGAAAACTCAAGAAAATGTTTTGAAGACTATGAGAAAACCAAACACTCAGGGAAAAGGAAATAGTCTGGGTGAGTAGCTAAGCAACAGAGTGAAAACGCGAAGCAATGAAAATAAAATTTAAAAAAAGGGAGAGAGGATTTTTCACTAGTGGCATGAGAGGGAAATTTATCATGATCAAATTGCGGACTGTGACTAATAAAGAAAAACTAGCAGAAAGATTACTAAAATAAAATAAGTAGAAGCTAAATATGAGTTCAAGTAAGGAGTTCAAAATCTTTTAAGTTGTTGAAAAATCATTTTCCAATTGAATGGCCATATGCTTTTTTTTCCAAATAGGTAATTGAATTATTTAAAATATGTATCTCAAATAATCGTAGACAAACCAGCCATAAAAAAAGTCACTCTCATGACACTCATGCTTCTTGGCACACTTTCACAAACTCTTTCCTTACCAGTTTTCACAATACAAACTTGTTCTGTCTGAATAAAAATGAAGTGTTCCCACCTGAATTGAGAACTACTTCCAACCCTAACTGCTGCCTCAGCTTTGGTTTCCCAAGTTTAGTGAAGGTGCCCAGTACTATTACCAGTTAAAATTTGTTTTGTGCAGTGTCAGCCTTATTCATTTGTATTTTTGGTTTTCATTCTGCAGGGAAGAACAACTCTCCAATAACTCGTCCTCAGTCAAGTGGACAGCCAGTTGAGCAAGAGTAGCTGAAGTCCGCTTGGCTGATGAGTTAACTTCTGACTGAGCCCAAAGGTAGAAAGTAGAGATAAAAGTGGGACTACACTATCCAGAAAAACATAAATTATTCTACCTCTTCTTCCATGACTTTGGTAGGGGTTTTTTTTGGTTCTCCTACTTATTAGTAGGAGAATACTAGTAATAGTATACTAATAGTAGGAGAATATCAGTAATGCATACTGATACTTATTACTTGTATCAGTATGCATTAACTGGGTTCTTCAGAAATTTCCCCATTCCTGACTTATATGGGGTTTGCATAATGCAGCCTTCCTTTTTCCTTTGTCTGGATATTGTCATACACCAATGAGTATTCACTACAGTCTCTAAAAAGACAATTCACAGTCCTGCGTCTCTAGCCCAGATCTGTCTGTTTCTGTCTATATTAAATTTCTGTCCTCTTCCTCTAGTTCTCTTTTGTAGGAGGATATCTAAAATTGACGTAATCAAAATACAATGTTTAGCTGTTTTCCCTTCAAGATAAACATGTGATCTGTCTTCATAATGACAACTGCAGCATTCTTTGTCTACATTCTCAAATCCAGGCTATCATTAAGTCTTAATTTTTATTTATTTTTTTTTTAAATGTCATACCACACTCTACTGGACAACAAACTGTATCCTATGTCTTTACCAGTTTCATTTAAATCAAATTTTGTTAAATGCAGATGGGACACATAGTTAACTGAGTGTTTAGCAGTTAAATGCAATTTCTCACATACCATAATTAGTTTAACTCTTCTAATCATTGTTAGCTAGAGTTTTACCTGAAGTTAGAAAAAGCTGTTTCCTGTGAATTATCAGCATGATAACCTTTGAAAAATCAGAGAACAGACAAGAAAAAATCCTTCCAAGCTAATTAACCTATTTAAATAAAATTATAAATATCCATTTGTGTAATTTTATTTTTCCTTCTTTTTGAATGATCCAAATTTCAAAATTTTAAAACCTGTGCTTTCCCTTAGAAAATATTTTTGTCTGAAAAAATAACGCCAGAATGTTTTTTTATATCAACTACTTCAGTGTCTGGGTTTGTTTGACCTGAGTAGAGGAAAGGCTTACATACTGTTCTCTAAGCTATTCTTATTGATTCCATTCACAAGAAAAGGTACTTCAGAACTGAAGACCAAATACAAAAATCTTATTTATTAATTTAGCACTGTGAGGTACTCTACATTTAGCATTACAATCATGCATGCTAGGGATAGAACTTGTTCATAATATTTATCTAAATACTCTTCTCTCAGATTCTATTTCAGTATCCAGAATTTGGTTTTCCTTTACAAGACTATCCTCTTGAGATGTCACACAACATAATGTAAACCTCAGCTTAAATTCAAGCAAGATAAACTGAATGTAAAAAAAAAAATCTTAAAAACAACAGCAACATTGTCTAACACACTTAGTCAAGATCAATACTGTAATACTGTGCCTGCTATTACAGACAGACAATCCTTCAGCTTTATGTAATCCACTCTTTTTTATTTTTTTCTTCTTTTTTTTTTTTTCTTTTTGCAAGCTATTATCATGGCAAAATTCCAGAAAGTCCATTTCTTGTTCCAGATCCTTCATGTCACTTTCTTTTCATACTTGATTTACAATACCTTCATCTATTGTACAGGTTTCCCTGTTGCTATCATGAGTTACTGTTCCCACTGCTATTTCTTTCTATTACAACAGAGTTATCAAGATAGAATTTCATGGGAAATAAATTTTCCTTTCCAATATTCCTCAGTACTTTTCCTGGCTCATCCACATCCTAAAACTAGCCTTTAGTATAGATGGAATATTTTGTCTCTTTCAAGTTAATCTGTCCAGCCATTTACCTTTGTCAAGATTATGAAGTTTTCTGAGATCCACTGGAACAGGAGATACATTTACTGCTGAACTGTAAATGAATGTTCAAATGAAAAGGAGATAAGAAATATGGATATCTCTTCATTACTTTCTCTCTTTTTTCCTGCTGATTTCTCACATACTTCTTTTTTCACAGTGGTGGGATTTAAAATTGCTTTTCTTTTATACATGAGATATGCTTCTGTCTTGAAGAGTGATGGCCACAGTAGGAATATGAAAAATATGACAAATGAAGGACAAAGAACCTAATAGCAAACAACATACTTGATATGTCGAAATGCCACAGTCCACTATGTAACAAAGACAGAGACAGCTTAGTAGAAAGTTAATGAGCTAGTAAGTACATCTTGTATTGGCATCTCAAAAAGCATTAGTCTGAATCAAACTTTTCTCCTAAGGTTTTAAGCAAATAAATTTTAAATGCAGTTTTCTGTGACAGCATTAATTCTTCCAGAGTGAACTGTCTTTTTTTCCACAGGTTTCAGCAAGGGCTAGGATCTGGCCAATGAAATATTAACATACCTTATAAAAAGATGGTTTTACAAGTAATTAAAACTAATATTTATGCATCATTTCTCAAATATATTTCAATGGGATTATATTAGATATAATATGTGGAACAGAACAGAAGAAAATAACGTGTTTATAGATACATTGGTTGGCCAGGGACTTGCCTGAACTTGAAAATCTTCTGACTTCAGTGATATTCAATAAGACACTTGCCAGTGGTGAAAACTGACAGCACATATCCAGTCTAAAAATGCAGGGAACAGCTCACTTGAAAAACTTGGTATGAAAAATCAGAAACAACAGCTATCAAATGTTGACTGAATGTTACAGACTCAGACATTAGTGTTTCACAGTCTTCTGAGCTTTTCTTTCCCACTAGGCACCCTGCAGATATGATTGAAGATGATCTCTTCATTTCTAATTTATAATCTTTCCTCCCCATATTTTTAATTGGAATACAACACTGCAATCTTTTGCAGAAGACTAAACTTCAAGTATTTGTATATGATTACATTTATTTGTTAGAATTGTGTGCCTATTGCATTAATTATGTGATTAAAAAACTAAGGTAGGTTTCAGTGGACAAAAAGAAACCCCGTTACATGACCCCCATCATTTTCTCAGATAAATAATACACATACAAATTAGTGTTTTTGTAACATTTCATATATTCAGACTCTTACAGCTCATTATAAACAGAAATTTACTAAATATGTAGTTTTATGTATTCCAGCACAAATCCTTGGGGAAAATTTAGTTGCTCAAAATCATTAAGGATTTGAAAATCTGACCAAATTATGTAATAAATCAGAATAAACTAAACAGAGGGCAAACTTTTCATAAGAAATATGTGTCTATAGTTCTCATAAAATTCATATTTAAAATGCACTCTGCCAGGTAACATCCCAATGCCACCCTGAGAAAGGGAACTTTTTGTATATAACTTGTTATGTTAGACTTATGAGCTATGCGACTGTCAGCATGTTTACATCACATGAGCTGTGCTTGGGTTCCCAGTGACTATCTGCTGAGTCACTTCAGCACTGTGATGTGGAGAAAGTTAAAAATGACAGCAGACAACACAGTTGCTTCAGAGTGAAAGATCTGAGAAGTAACGGGATAAATATTTATTGAAATTAGAGATGAGCATACAGAAGACTATTTTTTCTTACATTAACATTATACTATATAATTTTCATTTCACTGATCACTTACATAGAAACAGCAAAATAATATATCAATAGAATTAAAATGTTTAGATTTGAGTTTAGAAAATGGCTCATATTTTTCAAAATATACTTGAAAAGATTTCGTTAGAATCACAAAGCTACAATTCAAACTGCTTATCAGAGTTATTTCACATGAGCAGACTAGGATAACCTTATTTGTTTAACTGGTTTGCACTGGTTGTTTCTTCAGCTGGAATAATGAGGTCAGGGCAGTGGGAAATGTTATCGTCCACCCAATCTCAAAAATCTTTCAGTTGCTACTGCATTGAAATTGGGACTCTCTTGCCACCAAGGCTGCAATATCCAAGTTTAAAATCAAACCTAATGCAGATTGTTAGATTGTTTTCGCAAATGTAAGTGTGTATTCAACCAAGGTGGGACTATGATAACTATGTGATTTGTCCTGTATTCATAAAGTGCTATGGCAAAGTTTAAATCAAGATTTAGCACTGATTTAGGCTTTCCATGCCCAGTAAATGCATGGGAGCACACAAATTTGGTAGTGAAAATATTAGCAAACACATAATTTCCAAAATCACAGTTAAATACAAAAATGAATAGTTGGGGGGAGCACATGCAAGAAGCATAAAATTTTAACACTTTGCTTCTAGTTTACATGCTAGATATAGCTAATTATTGCTAGAGGTTACAGACTGGTAAAATTACAGATGAGATATGGTAAATAGAAAAGACAAAATGAGAAGCTGTACGTGGGTAATGAAGAGACAGCAGTAAGCCAAGGCAAGGGATGAGACAATGAAACAACTCCTTTCCTACACATGGCCTTCAGCTACTCTGGGAAGTAAGTCCTTCTTCCTCTGACATGTTATTATTTTTGCCAACAAGCAAAATAAACTTTCTGTATATATCAATCCTCCAAGTGTGTCATATGTTGCCCTGTGCGAGGGATTGCTGCTGGGTAAGGACAGGGGCATGGGGTCCTGGGGGCCATGGGCAGCTGGGCAGTCACTCACCCTCTGTGGGCCATGAACAAGCTTCAAGAAGAAGCAGTGAGGATTTCTATTTATTTCTGGTTTTTTGCAAGCAGATATAGCTCCACTTATGATTCCAGGAAGTTGAAAAGGTTTTCACATTTTCAAGATACATCCATGGGACAAGGTGCACTATTCACCAGCCCGTGCTTCTAATACTGCACTTATCCTGTCCTTAAACATTTTGACATAATGGTCATCATGTTCAGTAAATAAGTAGCAAGCATTTAGGTGAGTCACCTAAATATTCCTACATTTATGGTACCATTACCTTCTGATAATGTTAAACATGAGCTAAATGTATGATATTTCTATGTTTTCCCTGGGGTACTTATTCAGAAAGGGCATGAATTCTTACCTGTTTATATTTTGTGGCTATGAAATAATTTCTTGAATATGCATAGCAGAATTATTAACAATTCTGTAACACTGCAATTTTTAAATACTGAAATTAGGTCAAAAGACAAGTCTGACTTGTCATAAATATCTATATTTCCAAATCTTAGGAAAATAAAGCTTCTCTTTTCTATCATTGCAGTTTCTTCTCTCTAAATAGAACTATATCTGCATTAATTAATGGAATTATCCTATTCCTATTCAAGCATTGGCAGCTCTTGTAATATGCCAAACCTTTGATGAGGCCCATCAATTTTGATTGCAATGTAACAGTGTAGATTTTCCCTTGGTAACTAATTAGTTTTATTCATATAGACACCTTTCATCCATGCAGACAGAAATGAGTAAAATGTGTATTTGAACCCATTTGCAGGCTTAAGGGCAGATTATTGTAAATAAACACTGCTCATCAGTTCAGTTTCTTCGATTTCCTTAATTGGTTGATGTTTAAAGAGCTGGAGCAGCAGCAGTGCTGAACATGTGTTTTCCTAATTAATTATCTATAATTTTAAACTTTGCAGTCTATAATTAAAGAGTTTGAATCTAAATGCTAATTTAAGTTACATATATTTTTATATTTCCATTCTGAAACGGTGTGTTTATGTTTCAGACACCAACTAGGCAGCACACAATAAGTTTTTAAAAACATTATATAAAAAATTAGAAATTCCAGGACACTGACATGTTTCATATACCATTTACTTCAAGGAGATGACCCCAACAACCATAGCAAACCTTCCCCCATGCAACACTGCTGGGGAAAGAAAGACAATCTGTTACTCAGGTACAGGCAATTCACCAGTCTGTGGGACAAGCACGTGTTGTGTTTCACCAGCATCCGCTGGAAAAATGTAGAATTGCTCCCTTGGACAAGGCTCTCTTCCATCTCTACCTTGTATGAGTGCATGACGCAATAAATAGTGTATCTTTCTCCAATATGTTCACTGATTTTTTTAAGCAATATTGCAATGGTTTCCAAGCCATTACAACTTTTACTTCAAGGCTGGTGCTGGCACTGCTGATGTGGGGAACTTCAAAGGCACTCACTGTTCATGGGAATGGGCAGTGGAGGTCAGAGGCCCTGGGGTAGCAGCGGACAGAGGCTTTTTCTTAAAAACATTTGCATTCCTCCTCTCTGCAGATAGGCCTGTGCTAGAATTGTGGTTTGGGTTTTGTTTTTTGGGTTTGTTTTTTTATTTTGGGGGGGTGGAGTGTGTGTGTGTGTGCGTGTAAATGTTGGTTGTTTGGTTTTTGGGGTTTCTTTTCTTTTGTTTTTTCCAAGGAAGAAAAAAGAGAAAAATAACCTCAAAGGAACAAGGGTAAGATTCTCAGAGCAGGTCAGCAAAACCTGCAAACACATAGATCAGTGTAGTAGAAATGACTTTGTCGTTGTAAACCTGAGGAAGGATTTTTTGAAAGCAAGTTGTGAAGGAAAAGTAAGGACAATGTCATTGAATCTCTGAGGAAATACTCATGGGAAAATATTGCATATCAATTTGTAAAAGTGCAGAGATTAAGAAAATTCACAGAAAAAAAAATAAAACAGATATTTTATTAAACAACAGAGGGGCAAAACTGCAAGGACAAAAAAGGTGGTACGAAGACAGGACCAAATCTACGCCCTTATCATCTAAATGAAGATACAAGAGCCCTGTGAAAGTCACGAACAAAGTTTCTGCTAAAATGCAAAACCATTCCTGTGGAGTAGATACTGGCTTTTCTGCAAACTAGACAAAGAATCTTAGAAAGGAAAACAGGACTATGAGTAGGAAGCATGGAAAATAGCTTTGTTTAGCAGCTAATTCCAGCAGATAGTGCAAAGAACAGAGATGTGTCTACATCCCAGAATAGCAATGGCTGCCAACTGCCTTATGTTATATCTATATAGGTAAATGAAGCATGTCTGGGACCATCCATTAGCTGGCATTGATACCAATAGCCTACATTCACACTATTAAATAAGTTATTATTCTCCAAAATAGGGCCACTGCATTTAAACTGTCTATAAGAATGGTCACAGGCCCGTGTAAACTCCTGAATTCTTGGTGTTGCTTGAATAACTACTAATTTTCCTGAGACAAATTTTCCTGAGACTCTCCCTAGGCATTTTTAATTTACTAGGATTGATGCAATCTTAGAGACTAACTTTCTTGCCTTTGGACAATTTGGACATCTCCTTGTTTGGTGTACTTTGGAAATCTTATTCCATAGTCAATCTTTCTTCCCTTATTTGTTGTATAGGGAGGCTAAGTATTCATATTGAAGATGTTAATTCACTAAAAAAGTAGTTTAGCATCTGAAACTTTTTGTGAATGTAGCTTTTCCTACCTTAGATGCTTACAGGATTAAGTAATACCTGTGTGCATACGTGTGTGTGAGGGAGAGAAAGAGAGAGAAAGAGATTTGCAGCAGAGATTAGACTCACTGTGCCTAAATTATAGGCTAAAGTATTTGTGCTGACTGCTAGATGCCCAAATCGCTCTTTGGATTTATCCCAAAATGATTTAGGGTAAAAAGTTCCATTACCTTTCAAACAAGATAATGCATTTTCCTATGCATTTAAGTAGTTTTAGAAAATCCCATCAGAAGTTTTCAGTGTCTTTCAAAAGCTTTCATCTGCCTACCTCTGAGAAGGGTCTGTTTCATATACAGCTTATTAATAAAGAAAAGGTAGAGGAAATAATTTTCTTTTTTTTTATCCAGTTAGCAAAAGAGCAAATATGTTCAATCTTAGTATTGCATCCTTGCAGTGATTTTCAGTAGTGGCTAGTGATTTGGCAAGTCAAGCATTTCATTTCAGATGCCTTGAAAGGAGAAAAACCTGATTTTCAAAAAGCATTAAAATGTCAGCTCCTGAATAACAGACCCTTTCATGCTTGGAACCAAGTTATTGAGGACTTAATGTCAGCTTTGGAATTGTGCCGTTAGGCAATCCAAATAAGTTTAACCAACTGTAGAGAGAGAATAGAAACTCTTATTTTTGTTGAACTTGCTAGGTACTACTATATTTAGCACAGTTTAAAAAAGACTTTACTTACTTATATAATTATTTTTGGATTTAGTTGCTAAGATCTAGAAAAGATACTTTGAAATTTTTTTTTCTATGAATATTTAAGAAATGATAAAGTACATATTCCATTAGCTCACATAAAACTACTTATTTCAAGAACAGGCAACATGAATGGCATGTCTTAATGAAATGCTAACAGTAATCCACAAAAGATTTAACACAAAGCACAAGTTGCCTGGACTGTGAACTTTTTAACTCAGCTGCAGAGTGATGTTATTCAGTCATTTTCCTTGTGTAAAATGTGATGTAATCAACAGAATTCTGTACAATCTGGCTGATATATATGAGTTAAACCAAAATTTTAATTCTTCATTTCAACATTTTTTAAAATCTTGAAGTCATTGCCACCAACTGTGAACAATTCATCAAGAAAGAAATCAGCACTTGGGGAAATCTGCATCTACATAATTTTGTGGGATCAAAGGGAAGTTCAAGATTAATCTGTGTAATAAAGTTCAAGCATAACTAAGAGCCGTTTTGGACTTGATTTTGACTTATCTAAGTTTTTTAATAGCAATCTGCTCTGCAAAGGACTAAATCTAAACCAAAACTAACAAAAAAAATCAAGGCTTAGATTCATGGAACTTAACTGAGGCAACCAAAGGATCTTTCAGAGTCACTGAAAAAGACTAACATCTTCAGAGACCGACTGACTCAACCCACGTAAGTCCTGCCGTGTGCTCTGAAGGGACCTGTCTTTAAAAATCTATTAAGCAGGGTAATGAGTATGAGTACAGACTCAGTTAAATGGCTGAAGTTTGGTAAGTGAATCTGCTCTTAGAGCTCTATGGAGGATTTGGTATTCCTTCTTCATGAAGTATCTCTAGAAAGTCCGTTTAGGTTCTCAGTCCTACTTTAAGCACTGAGGTCTTTCCTGCTTGTAGGGCAGAACCATCTCCAAGGGACAATTATTGTTATTTTTCAGGAGAGGAAAACCACATTTTTATTGTCAGAGAGAGTTAGTCTCCTGTTTACTCAACACTTTATGTCAGCTAACACCTGATATGAATGATTAAAAAAAAAAAAGAAAAAAAAGAGAGATGAGAAACTAGGGCTATAAAGATGATTAGGGGCCTGGAACATCTCTCTTATGAGAAAAGGCTGAAGAACTTGGGTCTTTTTAGTCTGGAGAAAAGAAGACTGAAGGGGGATCTCATCAGCGCATATAAATACTTAAAGGGTGGGTGTCAAGAGGATGGGGCCAATCTTTTTTCCATGCTGCACAATGACAGGACAAGAGGTACAAGGCACAAACTTGAACATAAGAAGTTCCATCTAAACATGAGGAAGAACTTCTTTACTTTGAGGGTGGCAGAGCACTGGAACAGGCTGCCCAGAGACATCGTGGAGTCTCCATCTCTGGAGACATTCAAAACCCACCTGGACATGTTACTGGGCAACCTGCTCTAGGTGGACCTGCTTTGGCAGGGGGGTTGGATTAGATGATCTCCAGAGGTCCCTTCCAGCCCCATACCATTCTGTGATTCTGTGTCATTAATTTTATCCCAACTGTTCTCCAAACTTCAGGAACAGAAAATTTCTTTTTATTATAACAGCCTGTGAAGATAATACGCATGGTTTTCATGAAGTACCTGAAAGATCACTATATGGCTTTTCCATTTACCCTCTAGGACCCTAGACCTCTGACAGGAGGGAAAAACATCTTGATAATTGCTGAAATAAAGTCCAAAGTTTTTTGTTTAAAGCCTAAAACTGGAGGTTTCCATCTTAGTCATAATTTTTGTCAGTACTTGTGAGCTTCTCTATTTCAAGCTTCACCTTGCTTCTATTTTTAGACATAATTGTTCTTTGCCTTTGGAGACTTAACAACCTTCTTTTCACTGAAAATAAAGCCTTAAGAATTGTCTGACCTCACTACTAGGCGTTAGGTAATGCTATTATAGATTCTGCCAGGCATTTACAGAAATTTATTTCCTATTGTGGGTATTCCTTAAAAAGGTTTATATCTTATCTTGGTCACACATTAAAAGATTCTGTAGCTGAGAGCTCCATGGCAAAAGATATTTCATCATTCCTCTAGGACTTTGTTCCTTACAGTTTTATGTATTTCCCTGAATATTGTTTCCATGTACAATATCCACTGCTCTCCCCTCATCTACCATATCAGCCATTTCTTTGCAGAAGGTTTGCCAGTAGGTGTCAGCTCTTCAGGCTGAGGAAAGCCTTGAGGTTGAATGTTGCCTACAAAATACTAGGTGAGTATACTAGCCACTCAGCTATCATGCAGAAGACAGTCAGTCTCAGCACCTTTCTCTCAAGATGCATTTTAAAATGAAACACACCCCTGGGACCACAATATGGTTGCAGGTGGTGGATTCCGATCAGCAGCCCTTCCTGGAACTGTTGTAGCCCCACAGAAGGCTGAAGGTCTGGTTTCAGTTTTGTCTCCATTGTCTTAACCACAATAGTTAAATATTGCCCTTCTCAGCCTGCCCTTGTTTTGAGTCTGGCACTCCAGAGCATGAGTCTTCCTGTGCACCTTTCAGGGAATCTGGCTGGCATAGATGACAGAGTCTATTTCAGGGCCCAAGCATCCTAAATAGTAGGCCTTCATGTATGTTGGCCGTAGTTGCTAACTTTGTACACATATAGCACCTGAATCTTTGTAATCTTTAACAATGACACTCCTAACATGTAAAAACCATGATAATTAACATTGATATCAGTCTTAAAAGGTACTTCTCACAGTGTTTAATGTCTTTGCCTCCTTAGAGTAAGAGAACTGAAAGAAAAACATTTCAATTTACCAGATTTTTCAGACAGATACTGTGGACCAAGCATCCATAGACAGAAGCAGCCAACAAAGAAATAATTGCTCCCACCTTAACATAGGGGATAGCACAAGTAAACAGGAGTTAAGGCTAAAAAATTAATACTTTACTCAGCTGTTTGCTATTTACAAGCTGAGACTTTTCAGATGTTGCTGTTGAAGTGAGGATTAAACATTTCTATAATTAACAAGAATATTCAGTTACATTAGAAAGGATGTAAGATAAGCAAGGCATTTAAACTTTCATGCCTCAGGGCATAACACTAACATTAATTGCCTGGGGATGGCAAGTAATTTCCTTTATGGCAGGTTATTCCAAACTCTTCATTATAGGACGTATAACTGACTGACCCTTGTCAGAAACACGTTACTGGACAAATGGACTACTTATCTGAACCCTTAAGATATTTCATGTCAGATTTAGATCCACCCATTCATAATGAGGGAAGAATGCAGGAGAATAAAGGAAATGCATTTCTTTAAATACAGGATCATCAAAATCAGGTTAAAAAGTTAAGTATTATAGCCTGATCTTAGATCCTGAGGCATCACAGTCCTACAAAAAATTCAGGACCATTTGTGTGATTAACCCTTGTAATCAAATGAATAAAACCCATAAGGAGTGCTAAAAAAAATTGCTGTTATATGTTTCATTTATTAATTGAAAGGCATATAAGAAAAAATATGAATGTGGTACATTTTACCTCCCAAAGGATGTAAAATTCAATTTTGTCATTTAATAGAAGGATATGAGAAAAGGTTAGATGTTAAATAAAATGCTGAGACATTTGTGAGTGGGATGAGGATGATAGTACATGATGTGGTGGGTTAATATAGTTCCAACAAGTTATCAGAAATTAAACATTTTTTTAAATTAAAATTTTTGTCCCTGTATGATCAGGATAACCTGATATTCAGATATAGCTGCTGCATTTTTTAAATATTCTGCACCTTCAGGTTTTTACTTACTAAATCATCCAAAGGTGAGCCACTCATCCAATAACACTCTTAATAAATTCCAATCAAAAAGATATTTGGATGGTGACATAATTTGAGTATTGGCAATATTTTCTGTGTAACGTTCTGCTTAAAAGTGTCTTGAGGTGCAGTTACATAAACCAGCTTCTGGCTTATCTTTTATTTCACAAATGAAAAACTAAACAGATAAAGCTAGAGGCATTCACGGGCACAACAGATAATGCTAGAACTTCCACAATAGGGAAAAATACCAGAAACCACTAGATGAAATTAAATTTGTAGTTGTGGCACCAGATTTAATAATCTGTGCATTTACTTCACACAAAGGAATTACTGAAAAGGAGTACGGATGCAGGGATGAGGACCTCTGCTCTGCTATCTCTGGGGTTCCTAGTCTATCACCTAAGCCACCACCACATGGTTTTCATGCAGTCTTAGTCCTCTGGATTTCATCAAGAACTTTAATTTATTTCTGCACAAAAGCATAGCTTCAATAGGATGGTAAGAAAGTGCTGCTACGTGTTACTTCCACAAATCCAGTTTCTTTGGGTGAAATTGGATATTTACAGAAGGACATTTTTTACAGCTATTTGCTGAGTATGACCTCATTACATTATTTACGAGCCTATATTGTCACAGGAAACCTTAGTTCTAAAAACACTCATCTTTTCCTCTCACCATCCAATGGTGGATGTCTACTTGGAATGTTGGTTTTCACTATCTTGTTCTTTCATTTAGATTTGTATTTTGTATCACAAATGTTCCTTTGTGCATTAATTGTGCAAGACAATGAATGACAGTGAATGGCAGACAGTCTTGCTACTAAGAAGGTAGACTTCTTGAAGAAGAAATCTTCTCTTTTTCCAAACCTATCATGATTATCTTATATGACCTTGGACAAGATGCTTAATAGACCATGATAAAAGAATAGACTATGCTGGTGTGAGGAAAAAGAAAGTAATAATTTTCTTGATCATAATGGTAGTAAAATATTCCAAAGAGAGAGGATTATTCCATATTATAACAAAATACCAAAGGATTACCAAAGTTGCACATGAGCATGCAGGTTCATCAGCTGCTAAACTCCTGAGCAATATGCCTACAGACTGATGCCTCTGACAGCTACTTAACTCGTAATGTGCTGGAAGTGTTCAGAGCTCTTTCTGATTTTAGTGTGATAAACAAATGTAAAGGAATGAAAAACACTTGTGAAAAATCAAAATTCTGCATAGCAAGAGCTGATATATGTCATCATTTGACTTTATGATGTTACTTTGAGTTCGTATGTCTTAGATGTGATTTTTGATGCCTGGTAAGTGTTATTTCATTAGCATTACGGAGCCAGGCAGCGTAAAGCGCAATCTATTGTCTTGGTTTTACCTTCTTTTCCTTGGATAGTTCTGCACTAAACTATCCATTTTGTAATGGCTTCAGACCTGAACAGCTAGTGCTTTGTGCATGCCATGACAGATTGCTAGTCTTCATGTTGCATCATCTAGGTATGTTATCTTAAAGGATGAATAGATGGAAGAAATGAAACTCAACACATCTCCTGCTACAGTTTCTTTGTCACAGGAAATCCTGAACACCTAATTGAGGATGCTCATATGCATTAGATGACCACTCATTCTTTGCACCAGCTTTCCGCTTTCTCAGTTGGCATTTTGGTTTTCTATATGAGGCTGTGATGCTTAGACATTGCTGAGGTGCATAGCTTTGCTCTGTCACTCTCTCAGATGCAATTGCTCATGTCTGCTAAGAGTACCAGTGCCTGAGCAGCTTTCAACATCTCTCCTTGCTCTACAAGTGCGGTCTGGCATCCACTGAAGACAATTCTATGTCTTGGGCCATAGGAAAGGTATTTATGTGACTCCTTATACATAAAAAATTAAAATATCCTGTCATCATTTCATTTCTTACTATTCTACTTCTCACTTGTGCTCATTCTCATTTAACTTCCCTGAGATGTGAGCCAGCACCAAAACATGAGAAGGCCTGTCTTTGAAGAGGAAGATGCTGACTTAGAAAGCTAATCATGATGGCTTGAGTCCATGAGAATTTTGCCACTGATTTCATTGTTGCTAGAACTGGTTCTCGTTATGTATTTCACATCTGAGGGTTGAAAATCAAATATATTATTATCTCAATAAAATAAAAACACCTTTAAATATGCAGTCGTGTTATTGCTGCTGATTGGTCCTTTCTGCTTTGGTAATATGGGTTCGCTTTTCATGCTCTGGATAGTGAATGATTCGTTATCTTACTCAAATGCTTATGATTTCATTGAGCTATTTCCATTCACTGAACTATGTGATGATGTAAAATGTTATGCACAGTAATCTGAAGACAATATGTAGCAAAATAGCTTCTTCTACAGGAATCAGGTTCCTTAAATGCTTATTACAAGAAAGTGGTACATGAGGCTACTGTAATACTTTTAGACTTGCATATAATGGATCTTATAAGTCTAAAGGAAGTAGATATTGATGTAACTGCCTGTCTAGCATCAAAGGCACCATCAAGTTTGCCAATCACAGAATACGTAATCAGAAAATGTATAAAATAGCTGATATGGATCTCAAGGTCTAGTTAATCCATCCTCCTGTCTCAAAGTGCAAACAGACCTGATAAAAAATTTTAAAACCTTTCAATGAAAAATAATCTATTCCAATGTTTTATTATTTTTAAAATTCAAATGTTTCTTTCTCCATGTCTAACATAAAGGTCTTATTCTTGCATTGTAAGCCTGCTAGTTTTCCTGTACATGATGGACTTGGAAAACGAATGATTCCCTTCCACTTCACAGCAAGCTTTTGATTTTGAAGACTGTGTCTCAGACTTTCCAGACTAAATGATAAACCCAAGTTCTTCCAATATCTGGATCCATATCTGGATCCTTCTTCTCTATTGGAAAATAAGGTCTGAAATCCTAAGGAACTTCAAAGAACCTTTTTGGCAATGTAGCTAATACAGACACATTTGGCTGTATCTTCAGACAACATGAACAGAAAAACATAATTAAAATAATAACTGAGGAGCAAATGCCTTTGTTTTGGTTTTGCAGAATACATACCAGCTAAAACAGCCAACCAAGTTTTCCAGCTTGTCAATATATGTAAGAACTCTACTCAGTTGATACTCAAGAGGAGGAGGTAGGGACTGAACTAGGGATTGAACAACTGAAAGAAATAAAGCTGATATAATCTGGTTTTTTGGTTGTTTTTTTTTTTGTTGTTTTTTTTTTTCCCACTTCTTTTAATGTTTGTCTCTACCATTCTCCTTTCATAGATATGTGTTTGTATCTTTGTCACAAAAATTAATTATGACTGCAGTAAATTTCTTGAACTCATTTCAGTTTTGTTAATTAATTGGAAAAAGAAAAAGATTGCAAAATACTGTTTTCAATCACCCTATGCCAATCAAAATAATTGTGAATTTACTGCAATTAACACCCAAACAGGCTACATCAGTTTTAACTAAGATGAATTCAGAGACCTATGGAACAGCTTTTTGGAACAAAGAAAGATCACGGCACATGTAGACAGTAAAGTGTTTAGAGAGTTTACAGAGCTGGAACATTTAAGAAAAAGGTTAGACAGTAACAGAGAGTTTTCATGGTGATTGAAGCTATCATCTAACTGATACACAGATGTGTGTCTTCAAAGAGCTATAGACTTATTTTCCTCTTCTCTGAAGTTCTGATAATTGCATGATTTTAGCTGACGTTTAAAGATCTTTTGTGTGGTTTGTTACATTTTTAAAGTACTATTCTATCTGAAGTAAAATTCAATAAATATGAAAATAAGCTGGCTCATATTAATCTGCAGCTGAAAATGTGATATTTTTCAAGTTCTTTTTAGTTATAATGTGTGCAGAAGCTTTACTGCATATTCAGAGTGTATTTATAATATTAATTATATATTTATAGTATTAATTGTATACTATTTATAATCTAATTACATAGTTTTAAATAAATGTGGCAATCAATGCTAACAATGATTTACTATACTTGAGAAATGAATGAAACATTGCCTTCATATACTGCAATATAATATGTGTGTTTTGACTGACTATCTATTTCAGCAAGATATACAAGAAATGTTTATATAAAACACTCCTGAAGAAGAAATTAAAAATACGTAATATGTACTCATTTTAATAATAAACACAATCTGCTTTAAAAGGAAAAAAAAATCTCATTAGCTTTTTGAAAAAAAAAATTGTGACATATATTATTAACTTTTCACCTACAGAAGTACCAGTTCTTCAGTATTAGAAATTATGGGACAGTCCAAAGCAAATTATGTGTTTCTGCATTTTTTTTCACATGCAATCAATGATAATAATAAAGGTTCCATTCACTTACTAAAGAAACAAGCTTCATGTAAAAGATTGAAATATTTTATTGAAGGATTTAATAATTTCTTATCCGGGGAAGCACAGGTACAGATATAACAAGTGAAGCATTTTACTGCTCCCAGAAAAACTGAACTTTCAAACCTTCTACAACCAATTATTTCAAATCAAAATAATGCACAATGCACTACTGTTTGAGATATTTTTTAAAACACCAAACAAGAAGACAAATAAAAAGCAAAAAACCCTTTAGATTTAAGATGACATTTTAACATGAAGACATCGCACATATTTGCTGATATGGTACCTGATGTTAAAGCATACTTGGCAAAGTTCTTACAGGTGATGGTATAACCACTAAAACTCTTCCTGGTTAAACTTCTCTTCAATATTTTCCCATCTGAACACTTAGATCACTCTTGCTCTCTCTGGAGAGGTTTGCGCTCTGGAGGTAGCATTGGCTGTAATTTCTGCCAGCGTTGTGGAGGCCAGAGGATATGAGTAGCTCGAGCATGTAAAAGGCCAAGAGAAACCTGTAACCAACATATAAACCAGAGAGATTATTAAATACTGCAAATAAAATAAAATGTGGAAAACACAAAGCACATGATGATTTGTTAGAGCAATGAGAGATAAAGCAGAGAACTTTGCACACACCAAGTGTTTTTTTGATAAAACATTTAGTGGAATTTAAAATAGCCTGCTGAAATGCAATGGCTGTAACAAACATGAACTAGAAATGTTATTTCAGGTTCAAGAAAAACAGTTGGTCAAAATAGGTGAGGCATTCTATAATCCAGCAAAAGCTTGTGGTTATTGGTTATTCTGGATACAGCAGAACAAGGTTCAAGTATCTATTCTGAATAAGTTAAACAAAACCTGTATCTTGGACTTGAGCTATGTACACTACCCACAGCAGGATAGTAGCTTTTCTAAACATGCTCTGCTTTCTATTTGTCATTCCCTTTCAAAATTCCATTTTGTCTCCAATCAAAAATGGAAATTACTGTGAATTGCAAATGCTTCCCCGAGAGTGAAAATGTATTTCTGATAGAATTATTTGAAACACATCTACAGAACAAATATTTTTTAAGTTCTAGGACCACTTACACTTCATTCATAGGTTTTGTAAACATGTTTTAACATCTTATTACTTATTATTATTTTACTTCAACAATTTTACTTCATTAATATTCTACTTCAATAAATTAAAATAAAAGTCAATACTGATATTGCTTGCAAATTAATTGTTTATAGGTGGTATAATTTAGAAAACTGTATTGCTTACAAAACCTTAAGAAAATTACAAACAAGGCATTTTTCAAATATGGTATGAAATGGCTAGACTAAGAACAACTGAGAATAGAACAGTCACATTTTCAGATTGAGATAATAAGACAAGCCTTCAATGCGCGTACTTAACATTGCCATTAAGTAATTTGGTATAGAGTTAATCTTGCTTAATTTGAAAAGCCTGCAGGATAGTCTTCTGCCTCTTAAATGATTTGTTTAGACTTCTTCTGGAGATAATAGCATGTAATAAGCTTCCCACCAATTATAAACTATCTAGTGCCAATAGAAAAGTTGCAAACAGGACAAAATCATAGAAATACTGGAATGTCTCCTAAAGAGACATCAGGGTTAGAAGTCTATACAATTATGAATGGCATGGCTAAAGAATGCATAGGCTTTATTTTCCTGTTACGTTATCATTTCACATAAGAATGAGGAAACATCAGATTACATTATTTTAAAGAATTTTTAAAGCCAGAAAAAGGAAATGCTTCTTCAGAATGTGCACAATTACATCATACTTGCATACATGATACAGGATACTGAAGACACCAGAAAAGAATAACATACTGGTTCAGAAAATAGTAATAGAAGCAAAGTCCATCACACATAATTGAACATGAACAAAGCAATAATGTAGTCTCTATACTCCACACTAGGAAACACTGAGAGAAAAATTATATACTTGTTTTGTTCTTATGCTCTAATGATCTGGTATTGGCTGTTGTCAGAGCTAGGAGTTAAATGGATTTCTGGTTTGAACCTGTACATTCCTGCTTAAATTTTTATGTAAACCCAGTTCTTCAGTTCCATTCCATTACTCATCACAAAAAAAAAGTGATTTCAGTAAGCAGGTAATTCAGCATTTTATTCAAATAGACACCAAAGAGGCCCCTAGGAATATCTTCAGCTAATTTTCTTGATTTAATTTCATAGGATTAATGTATATTCACTAGTCTCTCTCTACTACATAATCAAATCAGTGAAGCTGAATATCTAATTCCATATTCTGTAGCTTGATGAAGCAGGTGCTGAATTCCTTGAATATAATTTGGTTACTTAATAGCCCACAATATCTAAAAGAATCCGAAGTAGATCACTGAATTTGCAGTCTAGCATCATATGTCGCTTGCTTGATCCCTTGCAGGGATCACTTGTTTCCCTGATCCACTGCAGTTTTTTTCCTACTTTCAAGCAAAGGACAGGATTCTAAGTGACAACTCCATTTTTGATAGGATTTAGCTACATTTTTTTAAGTCTTGACATACTTCTGTGTAGTTTGTTGGATATTTATGGAATTCACAATATCCTTTATCTTCATTATCCCATAAAGGGGTCTGGAAATGTAGTATTACCACAGGAATTTGTTCCCTGAGTATACAGCATGATGGCACACACATTACAGGCTGGTGCCAAAACATAAAACCACAGCAAACCCCACCACTTCATATAAAATGTGACAGCATTAGTATAAAGAAAAATGTTAAAATACTCTTCTCAAACACAAATAACATCCCATTTTCAAGGCTCTGTGTTTTTCTCAGTGCACAGCTTGTTAGTGATGTCAGTAGGAGGTCTGCACGCAGACTAAGAATATAATAAATGAATCAAAACTTGTTTGAAGGTGAGGCTGGGAATAATTTTGCCCAGAGGATTACTTCTACTGACCATCATCTGACTTGAAACTAATAAAGAAATATCCTTCCTATAAACCTGATTTACAGGACAACATGACTAGTGTTAAAAAGGAAAAACGGGTATTGTTAAGTCATGGACGTCTTTGCTAAACAGCAAATGACACTGATGCTATAGGGCTTCTTTTATAATAACTTAAAGGCTCACTTTAAAAGCACCTCGATGTTTGACTTCTGCAAAAAACCTTAATAACTTTGTCCACTTCCTATTATTATTCTGTAGTTACCACAGCAGCCATGAATTTCACTGAGGAAGAACAGTATTGTTTACAGAGAATAACCTGCCCTTGTTAATGGGTTTACCCTCATCAGGGTTAGATAGGGACAAAGGGTGAACTAAGAGGCTACACTTTCTCTTGCAACAGTGAAATGCTGAAATAATCTTTTAAAAAATAGATTAATAAATCCCATTACAGACATTATTTATTCTTTTTACTTAAGAAAATAAGTTTACCCCCTTGAAACACTGTCTTAACTATAAGAAAAATCTGTACTTTACAGGTACAAATTACTTGAGGAACATGTTTAATTTACAGATATGAGTAAAAGGTACCAGAAATCTAAATAGTTGATATTTATTTCTACATAATGATCAATATATTATTCTTGCTGTGGCAACAACAGATGCTATGTTGAATTGAACCCATATTATTCTCCCTAACCTGAGCTTTTTAGGCATTAATTCTAATTTTTTTAAATCTTTGAATATTTAATTGAACAACCGAGAAGTCATTCTGTTAACATAGCAATTTTATCTGCAAAATAAGTTTTGGATGAATAATACTGTTTTAACACTGTTACTGTGATAAAAACATATTTACTCAGAGTCTGCTCCATACTTCTATGGAGACTGCATATTCTATGGCACTGCATTAGGGAAAGATAAGCCTAAACTTGATAGTGTTTTCTGCAGTGGCATGTCCTAACATGTTGGGATAAATTCACTTTTATTAATATAGAGACTTATATTACTATGACTTCTCCCAGTACCAAAACAAGTCATTCTAAAATACTTCTTGATTCAGACTGTACTCTCCACCTCTTCCTGTCTGTTTGTCATTTGACACCTTCACTATCTCTTACCATGATGCCTTTTCTAATACCAAATCACAGTGGTAAAAGCAGCATTCAGACTGTGCAAGAACCCTGTACAGATGTAGCATGCAGTGGCACACACCAAAATTTGTATGGAAATCCAGGTCTTCAGTTTGGATTTCAAGAAAAAGAAAAGTCCATATAAGTATGTGATCCTAACAAGGCTATTCTCAACTTTCTCAGGGCATGTAAAGTCTACCCGACCCGCTATATTCAGGTACTACTGCTTGAGTAGCTGTGAGTTCACTTTACATTAGGTGCATTTCCCACAGATTTCTCTTTGCATCTTTTTTCCTTGAGACTTTAGTGATTTTTCTATATCTTAAATGGACAAGAATTCAAATTCTGTAACAACATTAAAACAAGAGAGTACAGCACCACTGAATATAACCTCAAAAACAGCAATGAAGAACGAAAAACCCAGGCCTTTACTACCTTTTCTAAAGATAGACTTCCTAACTAGTCAATTTGCTAATTAGAAGTCATAATAAGACAAAGAGACAAAAAACAATGCAAGAATGTTCGTTCAGCTGTTATTGTAGCCCTGTAAGCCAGTATTGCTATTGCTGGTAACAAGCTGTAGATCTTGTATCATCTCTGCAAGGCCTCAATATTAATTTCTCAGGCTTCGTCTTAACTTTCCTTGCCTGCCTGGAGTTTTGATTTAGCTTCTTTAGCTGCAACAATTTTTCTAATGATCAGGTGACTATTGCCTAATTTGTTAGAGTTTTCCTTATATCCCTTATATTTTTTTATACTTGCATAATCTTGTGGTATAATCAAAATTTTTACATGTACAGTAAGAAAGTAATTATTCTTTGTAGAATGAAATATTTATGACTTTAAAATAACAATGTGGTTTACAAGGCTATAGAAACGGGCTAATAAAGACTGCAGGCCTATAATCAACTTAGCAATGGTCACTAAAAAAACCCAAGACTGAGTGGGGAGTTGGACAAAAAGATTTTAAGGCTAACAAAGAGAAAAATATTCAGAAGAACAAGGAAGCTACTAACATACTCAAAACAAAATATGTAATAAATACAGATGAAAAGTGGAGTTGCCAGTCAATGAACAAAGAACTAAGTAAAAAACATGTTAGAATATGTACTAAATTAACCTCAAGAGAAGTAAGAGTGAGGAAGAAGAAACCATCAACATCACAGTCCTCCTTGTGACAAATTCAGGATCCCAATAACTCACTAAACCACCCTTTTCCCTTCTTTTTGAACCTTTCCCTCTGGCTCTGAAGAGTCACATTTTCTTTATTAGCACAGGCCTTCCAAATGCCATGGCCAATGAAAACCATGCAAACACAAAAGATTAAAACGCTTTCAAACTAACAAAAAAACCCCAATACGAACAATCACAGTGTTTCAAATTATGCTTTCTATTCCTTGCAGTAATATATTGTTATTATATTTCATTTGTTCATATGCAGTTCAGTAAAGAAGCTTTATATATAGCCTTTCACATGCTCAGCACTATGGAATATCAGCTGTATTCTAAATTTTCTTCTCAAATTTTCTTTTTCATAATACAAAGTCACTGAGGATGGTGGAGAGTAATTCTGTAGCAGTAGAGGTCTATTCAGACTATATTTTGCTAGCTGGGTACTTGCTACTCCCCACAAAGTTTCTGAAAGGTGCCAAAACATTAGGTGAAAAATCCTCAAGTATGGAGAAATCTTGGGTGATTTATCGATGGCGCCATTCAAGCAGACATATGCCTTCAATGAATTTTTCCAGATCTAGTGGTTCATAGCCCT